>JAVIWB010005887.1:600000-841813 GCA_031893035.1 Dermolepida albohirtum | reverse complement strand
ATAACACTGATTCGTTGAGCGGTTAGCTAACGTAAGCTCTTTATTACTACACACACAAGAATCTGGAGTCGATTTTAATTCTGTTTAAACTCTTTTCCGGTATTCCCTGACTACCATCCATTTTTTGTGTTAACAGTGCTGATATATATTTACGAGAAGTGTTAGTATTGTAGGAGAAGAAGAAGTATGTCTCGCATTGAAAACTGTTTTGCTTTGCATATATAATAATCACGTTTTTCAATTATTTTGTTAGTTTAAATACGATTCGATCGAAACACGAAAATTATTATCAAAAGTTAACGTTTATGTGTCACAAATATTCGACCAGGAAACCCTTTTGTTAACTCAATTCCCTTCTGTGTAAAAGAAAGGCCCTTTTTGGTTTTCAAAGAAACCTGCTATCTAGAATTAATGTATTTCTGCACGAGGAACGTTTTTTAGAATAGCCTTTCAACATTAGTTATTTATTTCATTTTTTTTTACTTTTTCATTTCAAATTTGTATGCTAGATCGAATTACAATGTTACCGTAACATTAATATTATTACATTTAATTTCTAATTACTATTAATATTTTATTAGAAATTGAACTTTAATCTCCTTCATACATACGAGGGAGCGTTTTTATATTCGCGGAATGGGGAACAAGGGGTGGAAATAAAAAAAACAAATTATTTTTCTTTTTCAATATATTCACCTGCAAGACGGATACATTTTTCACATCTTTCAATTAATTTATTTATACCCTCATAAAAAAATGATTTCTCTTTATCTGCAAAATACGCCGAAACTGCCTCCTTGACTTCATCATCGGCAGTAAATTTTTTACCCCGCAGCTCTTTTTTCATTTTCGGAAACAGGTAATAATCACTCGGGGCCAGGTCTGGGCTGTAGGGTGGATGATTCACAATTTCGAAGCCCACCTTATGCAGGGCAGCTAACGCAACGCGGCTCTTGTGGACGGGCGCGTTGTCGTGCAAAAGCAGAACAACTTTTGTCAATTTTCCCCGTCTTTTCTCTTTAATGGCTTCTTTTAGACGCTCTAATATTGAAGCGTAATATTCTCCGGTTATAGAAACACCTTTATCTTTATAATCAATCAACAATATTCCTTCCGAGTCCCAAAATACCGTTGCCATGAGTTTCCCAGCTGATTGTGACACTTTAAATTTCTTGGGAGGTGCTGTGCCCTTTTTATGTCACTGCATGGAGTCTTGTTTGGACTCAGGTTCATAATGATTAACCCAAGTTTCGTCTCCAGTAACAATTCCACTTAATACACCATCCTTGTCTTCATTACAGAGGTCCAAAAATGCACGCGAATACTCTACGCGCTGTTGCTTTTGCGGCGGCGTAAGCATTCTCGGCACCCATCTTGCGCTGACCTTAGACATGCCGAGATGATCGTGTAGGATTTTAAAAATTGTTGTATCGGATACTCCAACCATTTCTGCGAGTTGTTTCTTCTTTAGTCGAGCATCTTCGAGTACAATTTGTTCAACTTTTTGGATAAGTGCTGGCGTGGTCACCTCAATGCTCCTGCCCGGCCTCGGGTCGTCTTCAAGGGATTCCCTTCCTTGTTTAAATAAACTATGCCACTTGTACACCATGGTTTTTCCTGGACAAGAGTCGCAGTAAACCAATGACATCTCATTCATTATGGTCGCGACTGATTTTCCTTGCCTGGTAAGGAACTTTATAACGGCACGATATTCGATTTTTTTCATATTTCACTTTTCACTCCTGATTATGTTACTTGGTTGACGATAGCTCAAAGACTAACTGTCTAATAACAATGAAACTTCGTATTTACACTAATCATGAGTCGCTGCACAGGCCACGCCCCCAATGCGCCTACTCACCCCTCTACAACCCGCTCATTCCGCGAATATAAAAACGCTCCCTCGTATTTATTATTCTGCCCATCTACAATATCTACCTACCTGGCAATTACAATTAATATATCGCTTCTCTAAATTAATTCTAATAGCGTGCTTTTCCTGTATCATGGTTAATTCATTATATTTGTAATAATGTCCGGTCCAGATTGGAATATGCTTCCGGTGTATGGTAACCGCTTTACCATTACCAGCAATTACTCCTGATGCGTGTTCAAAAGAGGTTCCTCAAATATTTATCCTACAGGATGGTCATTATCCTGCCTTTGGTTTAACGTATGAGGGTCTGCTTGCTAGCCACAATTTTGATTCTCTTGGTATACACAGGGAGAAAGCTAGTGGCGGTTTTCTTTATAAATTAATAAATAATTTTATTGATTCTTCTGTGCTGTTGTACCAGGTTGATTTTCTCGTGCCTAGTTTTGACACTAGATCATCGGCGACCTTCTCAATAGCTAGGGCAAGAGCCAATGGTCTCTACAAGGCTACATTGGTACATACTATATGTCCAGAAATGCCAATGTATTATACGAAGATCCCTTTCGTTAATTTGAATCTGTTATTATTAGTTCAGTTTGTTTTTGTATGATTTGAATTACATTAATATTATGTGTGTGTATTTATTTTTTGTTAATTGGATTCTTATTTTTCTTGATATTACACTAACTGCGCATATTTTTGTTACAATTTTAATTTATACTTAAGTGCATTATGTCCTGTAAATGGTCTGTGCAACTGTTGGGCTTTAAAGATTATTATTATTATTACTATTATTATTATTATTGTTATAATTAACCAGTGCCATTACCTTTCGTCCCACTAACTACGTTAAAAGCGCCGCTTTGGAAACACTCTCTCTTCCATTACATCTTTCAACTGCAAAACACGAACACGTTTGTGAATGAATATTTTACCGTAACCCCGTAGGTGTAGTGTTCAACGTTCATATTCCGCGATCGCAAAATACAAGATGCTTTCCAGGGAAACGTATTTTAATTCACAATCTATTACCTAATTTGTTCTACCACAGTATTTTGCAATTGATTATATTTTTCCTTCTACCTATAACGCTTATTTACTATTTATTTTTATTAATACATTCAAACGTTAAGATTTCATTTTTTTTAATAGTGAGTAAAATTTTAAGTACGATCTTGTTATTTGATCTTAATTTATATTAATTTCAATCACCATAATTGTTATATTTCAATTAATGTAATTACGACGCGCAAGGGATAGTAAAATGAAAGAAGTATATATATCTTGGACGGTGAATTTGATGGAAAGATCTTTTGGATGAAATTAAATGCGTTTTTTTACACCTAACTGGAAAATAACAATTTATTTCAAAAATGTTTTGCTGCGTAAGTATTTAAAATTACAAATATCTATTCAATTATTGATAGGAATGGTATCTATTTATAATTATCTAAACGGTAAAATACGTTAATATAATTTTCTATAGACCGTTTATTAACATAAAAAAGGTCAAAACATATTACCCTCATATTATTTTCGATAATATTTTGCAATCTTTCGGCGAGTTTTATAATTCTCGTTCAATGAAGGATCTGCAAAAAAATTTGCAAAGTGCTGAATCACAGTCTCACCTAAGTCGAATTTAAAGATGTCGATTTTTTTTTGAAGAAAATTAAGTAGATATTGCCCCGACCTTAGTTCCATGTAAGGTCTAATAATTTTTGACGGGTGATCAAACCTGTGTGTGGATTTGAGCTGTAATGAAGAAATTCTATTCCTTTACGGTTAACGAGCTCCGAATGTTTCATGATCGATTCGTTCAAGCTGTCTAATTGCCAACAGTACGCATTTGAATTAATAGTTTTGGTTTTTGGTGGGAATTCGAAAAAAATCGACACCTGTATATAAATCTCACCATACTGATAGGATACCTTTCCATCGATGAAAGCTTTAATTCAATAAAGTTTGAGGGAAATTTTGGAGTCGGGACTAAAGCAATTTTGACACCAAAGTGTTGAAAACAATCCAGTTTTCATCACTGGTTATCAGTTACTTCAAAAAGTAATCGTTTTCCTCACATTTAATGAGCGTATCGCCATCGAGTGACCTTTTTCGATTTCATGAGAAGCTCAAATATCGAGCTTGCTGTCCTAAAGTGAAGGTTTGAAATACAGATGTTTAATATTTTTTCAATATCTCGTATCGGGTACTGTGGATTTGACTTGATCGACGCGTTTATTTTGCCATGAACAACCTCAGTAACTCGCTCTAATTGAGCAGCGTCATCAATACTAAAATTAGCACAGAATTTCATGAACCACAGTTGGAATTGATCTTCATGTAAAGGTAACTGTTTAAAAGCTTATGTAATATATTACAATTTACTCATTTCCATAAAATAACACTAAAGAAATTATAATTCAATAATTGTAATTTGGTAATCCGATATCCTTTCATGCAACAATCTACAACGATGTCTACTTTATCAGATTTGGAATGTGAATGAGAAACGAAAATTAACGACCACATTCACATTATAACCGTTGCCCGGTAGACTATGTCATACATATTCTTTATGATTGAAAATATTTAATTTACAATGTTTAATAATAATAATAATAATAATAATAAATATATAATTATGTTAACGTTTTTAACTGCTTGCTATAGAAAATTATGGAAAACCAACTAGATATTATAGTTAATACATACAAAATACTGTTCGTACTCTGTATACTATTGCGACAACAAAGTTGTCATCATCAGATTGAGTATGCTTCTGTGTGTGTGTGTGTGTGTGTGTGTGTGTGTATGTATTTGCTCTTGGCGGAATGAGTACGCTTCCTGAGATTTACCATCGATCCAGGTTCAACACTGTGACTAATAATCTACTGATGACGACAGCATAGTTGTCGAACTACATACGTATACGTACGAACATTGATGTTGTATGGGTTATTTTTTTCCTTTTTGATTACTTCAATTAATCACAGTCTCTAATAATATTTGCCTAAGATATTATAGAATAGAATAAGAAGAAATTTAATTTCTTTCTATTTCAATTTGATCTAAATTGCTCTGATGCGTGTAAGTGAAAGAAAAGAAAATAATTAAAACGAAAATACTTCAAATACTTTCATAATACGCACGGCATGGCGAAACTGTCAATTCACATGCTATCCTGCAATATTTTATATACAATCATAACTTTCTATATTGATCATTGCAGGTGTAATTTAGGGAAATCAACGTTTCTCCGCCCGATATCCTAAGTAAATTACCAAGAATAATTGGCTACTATCACTAAAAGGGAACAACTTAATTACAACAATTTTAATTCACATTAACACTTATACGTGTTCGATTTTTTCTCTAATGTTAATACTCGTATATACGTACGAACTATTGCTTTCTATAGAGTTACGGCGGTTCGTTTGTACGTTGCTGCTAACTGGAGACCAAAAAGAGATATGATCTCTTTATGTTGGGTCAACAACACCCGTCTAAATCAGGAAATAAGTGACTTCACTTGACAACACCACTGACTTTCATATAATATTTTAGACTGGGTATTACATTTCGACGTGATATTTATTGTGATATAATGTGAATAGAGTGTTAATATTTAAAAAAATCTACTTCGAAATATTTGCATAACACGAATCTTTGTTGTACGTATCGCTGAACTCAATGTTATTGTTGAATTACTTCTACGTAATCAATTTTAATTACTCTACATGTTTGTAAAAAATGAGTTATGCTTATATAAATAAATTATTTGCAGTCTGTATTTTTGTACAATTCTTTCGCGAATTAATACCAAGAAATAACGATGTGGAAATAAACTTTACATTCTCTAGAGATGACACATTGCTTTATTTGGAATTTTCTTGACGGTCATCTGTTGCTATGCTTTCAGAATCACGTTAGATTCTTTGAATAAATTATATGAATGTTAAATAGAATCCTGACTATTAGAATATACATACACACAAGGTATTTGAGTTTCTTTTAATTTAATATTCTGCAGCCGGTATGAAAATACATTAGCATTTTTATTTTTAAAAGCTAATAATAAAATGAATTTTTGCATTCAAAAGTAGGAGTGTATGTATCTTACGTTAAATGGTATTAGTTATTAAGTTAGTGTTTTCAAAACTGTGCTAAAAAGTTATTACTACAATATATATTTAAGCTTCTGGTAAAATTATAAAGATAATAAATAGTAATGGACCAAATACAGAATCTTGCAGAACACTAGTTTCGGCATACGTAAGATCACCAATAAAACAATTACAATCTTCTCATTTAAATTTATGAAGTGAAGTAGTCGCCTTCAGTCGAATACCATAAGTATAATCAAAAAATGTTTAGTGCTTTTTTACGAAGAACGTAGCATGAAAAAGTATCATCAAAATATCAATAGTCTAGCTCTATATTACCTCGAATCCATAAATATCGAGGGTTTTCGCTGTTCTTTTTTTTAATAGGGATATGTCACTTTTTTTATTTTTGGTGGTTGCTTGAAAGAAATTATCAGCTTCTTCGGAAGTAAAGACTGGGGTGAAAGTTGATATACCAGAGCAAAATAAAATTGAGCGTCACGAGATTGAAAGAACTCGCTGGACAAAGGGCGGATACAAGTTTATCAGACTAAATCCGCCTTTCGGAATAATTGAAAATGTGGAACAAGGTTACATATATAACAGGCTGTATCTATGGAAGACGTCAAATATAATGAACAAATGTATCTGCACGAAAATATTGCAGGGCGTCAATTAGTGGCTTACGACAAGAAAGAACTGTAAACTTTGTTTGTGGTAGTAAAAAACATGCATAAAATTGAGCCGTCAAGAGGATTTTACTTGTGTATTTTGCAATAGGGAACCAGAAATAGTAACATATACTGTGAGTGGTTGAATCGCATGAGGAAACATCTACTATTTGACCAATAGAACTAGAACTGGGATTATAAGGCGCAGGTTGCTAGAAACTTTTTTAATCTGATACAGGTTGGTATGAGGGGTTGAAGGCAATACGCCTATTGATTACAGTGTTTTAAATGGAAATTCTGCTACACAAAAGAACTAAGTTATGTAATTAATGAGATTATGGATTTTTGTATCGTTTCTAAGGTGAATTCAGAAATCCAAGTTCCATCCCCGGTAGTGATACTTTCAATAAAAGAATTCCCTTTTCTGGCGGTATTAGGCAAAATGGTCAAGAATTTTTTGTTTATTGCAGAGAATTTTCGACATCCAGCGAACCGAAATTCCAGTAATTTCACGAACTTTAATGCTACGATCTTTCTCGATCAAAGGTTTGACAGTTTTACAATTCTTATGCGTGCGAGGTACATGGCCTGTCTTGTTTTTTCTCCGGATTTAGTTCCTTTCGTTCGTCCTTAAATTTTTTGAATCTAACATTATTGACTTCTTTTCGACTTATAACGTTCGAGAAATATGCCTTAACTTACAGAAATTTGGTAATTCAGAGCACCACGCACTCGGAATATTTTGCTATTACACGCGTCATGTTTGTTTGCTTCTCGGTAGTTAAATTATACGCAACTCACCACAACGTTAGTCTAGTTATGCATATGGGATCAATATTGCGCATGTGCGATATATGTAACGACCTTTAATATTGGACACTCTTCGTACATAAATACACGAAACAGCAACAAAAGTAAATTCAAAAAGAAACATTAGCCTCTTGCAGTATAACATCCTTACAGTTGATAAATGGAAAGGGCGCTGGCAATTTGGCAGAAGCTTTGGCACATGGAAAGCTACCCTTAATAATAAGAATTCATTGTCGTATTGATTGTGTAATAAATTCCACAGAAACTTTACGCAATATTCATTTCGCCTATTTAAGAAAGATGCCATATTGTTCTTCCATTTGACTACTGCCAAAAGGTGGAAGAATTCCATCTACATAAATATTCCTGTGGTGCACTATAATATATGTACATTTCTGTAATATCATATCAATATTATTTTAGTACCTTTTTCCTTGTCGTCAAAGCTTAAATAATCGTAAAATCGAGATTTCAAATTTAATTCAATCTAAAAATATATATAACGAAAATGAGATGATTATTTTTTGTATTCTCTGACTAAAATTTAAAATTCTCTAAGCATACTTTTTACAGGGATTGTTATTGCACAAAATATCTTTTTCTCTCGCGAAATACCTAAGTGCATTGACCATGCTGAATGGATATTTTCGCCTCGCTTGCTTCATCACCAAGGTGTGAATTCACTTATAATAGTGATTCTGAAACGTACCCGATTAGCATTCAGAACACGGAAGAGCGGCCAGCACACAAGTGCATAGCAAACAATTACATTGCTGTCACAATTATATGAAAACAAATTCCGACAGTCGTCATGCGTTGTCCCGAGGCACTTACGTGTAAATCACACAATATTTTATATTCACCCGGCATCATCGTGAGTCGCTCGACGTTGAATCCATTTATAATACTTACTGCGTCTTGTTCACTTTTATAGTGGATGATATCAGTTTCATCTATGTTAAAATAAAATACTAGATTGCAAGATGCACTGGTATAACTGCCGGTACTATTTTCTTATTATTATTTTTGAGTCGTTCGAATGCTAGTTTCATTTATTGAATTAGCGAATGTTAAGACGAAAATAATAGAACCTCAAACTATTTAATGTCCTGTTCAAGTCCTTTATCTTTTACTATGAATGCTACGAATTTCCATGAAATTAACTTTATAGATAATAATATTATTTGCGCTATAATATGAGAAAGAGAAAGAGAGAAGTGAGATTGTTGGAGTTCCGGGTTAGCTATAGAGTTAAAATAATAATATAAAATAGGAATAAACTATCTTCTTCTGGGCTTCCGGGCTGGAACCGCGTCACTGGTATAACTGCCGACGTTTCAGTGCAACAAACAGTAGCAGTAGTTGAGCCCTGAAGATGTCCTATACGAGTGGGTACGAAACGTCGGCAGTTATACTAGTGACGCAATTCCAGCCCAGAATTCCAGAAGAAAATAGCATGGACTACGACCGCGGAAGTCTACGTACCAGATTAGGAATAAACTAATTTATGATGAACACCAAAAGTGCAAGACTTGTGGATATTTTTCTTTCAGCGTGGAAAGCTGAAAGAGAAATATCATTAGAAATAGATTAAAAAATAATTGGCGGACGTAATATAGTAAAAAAATTGTTAGTGCAAATATACAAAAAAATTATACAGTCTGGTGGATTGTGGACTGTGTGTTAAAACTGCTTTTCAAAAATAGGTGAGGCGAAAAGCAATCGCAACCGAGAAAAGAGAGAAATTGACTGATCACGATAGAGACAAGTAGGCCAAAATTAAGTACTAATTCAAAACGTAAAATAATTAAAGAAATTGTGACAATAGCTTAAACGCGAAAAGTACTTTATAATAATACGTCACATGATTTGCTTACCGAAACAATTACAAGAATAATAGAAAATATTTGGTAATCTGACGGCAAAATCTACCTACCAGGTGGTAAATATTATTCTCTATCAAAGAATGAAAGTTTGAGATGTGATAATAATTAAAAATGAGATACAAATAGAATTGAATCAAATATAATATTAAAATAATATTATGGAGAACGGGCTATGTGCAAAAATATAATATGTTACGTTGTAGGTAAGGTTTTTTTGGAAAAGAGGACTTAATTTATGATCGGCAAATATTATTAAACAAAGAGATTCCTCTTTGGAAGTATTTGTTCATCGTAAATGTTGTCTTAAGTTAGAATTGTTTGAAATCGATTTAGTAAAGAAAATAATTTAAGAACACGATTAAAATGTATTCGTAGTAGTTGTATTAAAAAGGCAATCTCTGTTTATTTTTAAATTAATGAAATATTTTGTTGCATGAATGTAAACACAATTATATCTTTAATTACTTTAAATACGTAATAAAACAAATAGAAGAGAAACGAGCGCTTCGGATTATACTTCTCACATTGTTACGAAACTTCTTTTAAACTATCTATTTATAGACATTCTGTCTATCAATTATCTGGATTTCTGCTCTCTCACTAAGCGGACAATAAGTTTTGAAGAATTCCTCAAATATTTTATTTGTCCTTTTATATTCTTCATCAAATTTTATTTCGTCATAAATGTTTCATAAAATGAAGTGTCTTATAACTTAACTACTTGTGATGTACATATTTTAAAACAAATATAAAAACGGATTAGATTCAAATTTAATAATTGCAATAATGGCTGAACATATTTCTACGTTTAACTTCCTAAATCAAATATTTATATCTTAAAATGTTACTAAAAAACTTCATTAGTGAGATTACTATATAAAGTTAAGTTTTATTTTTTATTAATTTTAGTAAGTAATTTTCTAATTTTAAACCAAATTTATGTCAGGATATTCTGAAGTAGTTGGACAAGCTTGTACTAAAACCATTGACACCCGTGGAACCACTAATATCAAAATAAATTTATAGTTTTAAACATTTTACATTACACGCCCGTATGAATTAATAAAGAAGAATTTCCAGTTTGCTTAAATGTAATTTTCGTGAAATTAGAAATTTGCTATTGTTAACCTTAATATTAGGCATTGTAGGAAATGTTTAAATAATTTTTTCTTGAAGTAAATTATAATTTGTTCATATATTGAATACACTTTGTACCTAGTATAGTGTTATTAATTCTTTGCTAGCACGAAAATAATATCTGTCACTGCTTATATTAGTAGAAAAATGTGGTCAGAATATTTCAAATTAACACGCTTTTGCACCAAGTTGCTAGAATATTTAATATATTTGTAATTAATTATGTAGCAACGTGTTAAATATTCAAGACTGTTCAATACAAAATCGTACTTTCAGTGTTACAAATAAATAAAAGAACTTATTCAGGTAACAACATGTTTTATAATTGCTTGACTAACATAATATATCTTGCAAGAGGACCATTAAAATGTTTTTAAACATAATACCTACAATTTGTGAATTAATTAAAATGAAGAAGAAATAGTGCGTAGATGTACTCTATTTATGTACATGCACCAAGAACATGTAAACGACACACTACTAACAGTTAAAATAAAACTTGTGTATGAAGAAATTCGGACAGTGATAACGGCATATGGTGTGAATGAGAAGGCAGGAAAAGAAGAATAGGATAAATTTTTTGAAGAACTACAAATACAGGTAGATGATAGTGATGAACACATAACATAATACTAGACCTGACAAGACGAGTGGGAAACAAAAACAGTAAAGTAGAATAATACATGGGCAAAGAAGGAAAAGAAATATTTAATAATAATGGAAAAATTATAACAGGATTAAGCCTTGGAAATAACTTAACTATAGTAAACACTAAGTTCAAACACAAGAGTATTCACGAGTACACAAGGGTGTGTTAGAGTAGTAACGAGAGATCAATTATCGATTATTTCCTGTTAAATATAAAAGACATCAAAGTAAAAAGGGAAGCGGGAACCGGGAGTGATCATTATCTGCTAATGGTAAAACTAAAAACAATGATCGAAGATAAATAGATAAGAGAAGAAAGAAAGTGAATGAAAAAATCAATAGTACCAAACTGAGAGAGAGACGATATTAAAAAGAATATCAGATAACCCTCGGAAAGAAAGTAAAAGATTGAAAATGTAAATTTTTCAGGAATAGTATATTATATGTAGCGGAATAAAGTTGCGGTAAAAGGAAAATTTCAAACAATAATACGAGGAAAAGTAAATGGTGGGTAAATGATATATGAAGAAAAGTTAAGTGCAAAAAAAATATGTGGAAGAAATATTTGACTACAAGATTACGAATTATACAGAGAGAAAAGGAAAGAGACCGATGTGACAATAGTGGAAGCCAAAAGGAAATCATGGCAGAAATTTGAGCGTAAAATGGCTATAGAGAAAATCATAAACTGTTTCACGGTACGTTAAAACAGCTGAGATGATGAAAGGAATATAACATGCCAAACGTAAATGATAAAGAGGGCAATATAATAACATATGATGATGGAATAATGAAAAGATGGAGAGAGTATTTCGAAGAGCTAACACACACACTGACAATATACAACAATAAGAAGCAGAAGAAGAAGGGGAAATAACCCACGATTCGGAAATAGAAATTATAATAGAGGAGGAATTAGAAGAAGCACTACGAAAACCAAACTTTGGCAAAGTTTGGCCCCTGGAAAAGATAACATCACACCAGAATTGATAAAATACATAGGAACGAATGGAATAAATGTAATGATAAATTAAGATATTGTTCGTTTTATCAAGAGATCCTTTTGAATATTTAGTGATATAGAAGTTTCGATTCTCTTTTAGTTCCATTTTTCTTAGAT
The DNA here is from genome assembly GCA_031893035.1 of Dermolepida albohirtum. NCBI lineage: Eukaryota > Metazoa > Arthropoda > Insecta > Coleoptera > Scarabaeidae > Dermolepida > Dermolepida albohirtum. Next base: position 829,562 of record JAVIWB010005887.1, on the reverse strand, counting down.
CAATGACTCTTATGTTTTAGAAGAACTTATTTTTTATTTTTATTTTTTCGAACAAAATTATTTTTGGATGTTTTTTATTTATTTATATGTAGAATTTATTTTCTTTTTTAATGGTGCAATTACTCTTCCTTTAATTTTGTAATGAATATACTAATTCTGAAAATGATTTCATCATCCACTGTTAATTAAAAACTAGTTCTATATTTTAAATACTTATTTTAACTTTGAGATTTTAATTTAGGAAAGTCATAGAAATATTCAAAGTAGGAAAATATTTATTAAATAACGTTCAGCACTGCGTAAATAAATCTGTTATAAATACTCATATCAACTTTCGATGACCGAACATACCATATACTCTATCGGGTCTCTCAGAGAATACATCCAACAGACAAACCGCTGACAATAGGGATGCCGTTTATACTGTACATACTGTATAATTCGGTGTAGAACGCTCTTTCTGTGTTTCATTTAACTTGAAGTGCCTCATCTGAGAACGTCTGGCATCAAAACAACTATGTTCTACATACAGAAACCTAATATACCGTATGATAGAATACTGTTACTCATTAAAAAAAGAAACTATTTCTTCAAAAATATATTATTGACAGTGAATTAGTAGTGACACATAGAATAAGACTGTCATTATGTGTATTGTGTTGGTTTATTGGCACTTCGAAAATGTTTACGATACAGTCTTTTCTATCGTTTCGTTATCAAGCTGAACATCGGACAGTTGTTTTTTATTATTGAATTTTTTGTTTATTTTCATTTACGTAATTAAGTGATTTGTTTACATTATTATCTTAAGTTTGAAGAGAAAAAACATGTTTTTAGAGTGTAGAAAATTATACGAGTTATTTATTGGTATAATGGATAATCATCATGCCTCCTTCTCTCGTCCACAGTATTGAACGACAAAGCGAGAGCGCGTCTGTCTCGTGTGTCTGCATGATGATCGGTCAATCCGTGAAACATATGTAGTAGATAGAGTGTTATTAATAATAGAAGGATTCCTTTTAACATTTATTAGTGTATTTAGGGCATTACTTTAAAATTGAAAACATAAAAAGATATTTGGTAAGATATTTTATTGACCAAATTCAATAATAATAGTAATAACGATAATGTTAATAATAATAATAAATACTTTTGTTGGTCATAGGTATTCATTAAGACAAATATATTGGGCCATACTATTATCCCTCAGAATAAGTGATACCCAGTACAATGTCATTTTTTTACCAGATTTGCTATTTTTTTCTGTAGTTTCACTAAGTTTTTACATAAATGTACACTTACGGTTCTAGTTAAATGTATTTTCTGGATTGATAAGCTTTTATTGTTAAAAAAATTATAATAGCATCAATATTTATGCTAGTATTACATACATTTGAACACGTATTTGTCGGTTTTCTTTTTAATTTTTATTAAGAAGACTGAAGCTGTAATTAGAATTCACAAAAAAAATAATGTGCAAAAGCACATTGATGATTATTTAATCATTGACGTCATTAGTGGCTTTCTCTCTTTTACAATAATAAAGGCTAAGTAATATATAATACGAGATTTTGTTTTGACATCATCGAAATATATTCTTAGAGTTAAATCTTAGAAATTGTCATTTCCGCACATAAATACTTCTTCGACAAACATTTCAGATTACAAATCACTCATGACCTTCAATTCTCAGTTTATTTTAGTGTTGATGATTCATATCGAAACTTGATGAATAAATATTAGCTTTCTAATGGCATCTCGTTTATTCTCTATAATATTTATTTGACAATTACAACAATAAAACTTAAATTTAATTCATTATATTCTGGTACTTATACATGTTTACATGTAATTTTTGATGACTAGCAATATATCTATGGACATTTCTTTAAATAACAGGAAATGACGTTATTCCAACATTTACCAAAATACTTTTCTCGTTAAAAGCAAAATTTATTTTCTCAGTTCCTTCGAAATTACTATTACAAGCATGTATTTTTAGTAAATATTAAAATCTTTCCTCTAGACTTTCCCATCCCGTTACTATGCTTTTAATATTTTACTAAGTTTAAAAATAAACAGTGAACAAACTTTAAAAGTTGAAGGTTTCCGATCCGTTAGATTTTTTCATGATCCGCGGTATTAATTAAGTGGTAGGTGTAAAGACTGTTAAAGAATCTCCGTGTAGTTTTTAATGTAAACAAGTTGACGGCATCATAATCCTGTCTAAAAATAAATAGAAACGTTGATTATTTTTGCAGTTATTTGGACAGGTAAGCCAATTAAAAGAAGTCATGGTCGTCCGCATTATACATTTGGATGAAATCAACCTATTGTTTGCTCAATAAATCTAAAACTGCTTGCATAAACTAATAGCATATAATTGAATTAATTCATTAATTCGTTGAAGGTGAATTGATTTTTGGTTTATAAGAAAAAAGTAAATATTATTTAAATTTTTTTTAAATAAAATTTGCATATTTGATTTGCAAACTTCTATTACCTTTCGCTTTCTTTTTTCTTTAAATAATAACTATTCATTGCGTATAACTTTTGACAGTACTCTAAAGTTACTAAACAAACAATGTTAAATATTGGGTCTGGGAAAAAGTTCGTGGCGTTTTTTCAGTAAAATTCAACTGGTCCCCGCATGGCGCGTCGACGAATTCATTTAAACCGAATATGCTCCATTATTATCGACAATGTTTCGCCATTTTTTTGGTAGATCCATGATCCCATCGGTGAAAAACTTCTGTGGTTTCTGGTCGAAAAACTGAATCAAGTAGTTTTCACAGGCTTCTTTTGAAACCAACTTAATTCCATTGAGAGAGTTCTGCAGAGATCGAAACAGATGATAGTCAGAGGGTGCTATATCCGGACTGTAAGGTGGGTGCATCAAAACTTCCCAACCAAACTTTCTCAATTTTTGACGGGTCATCAAAGAAGTGTGTGGTCGGGCGTTGTCATGATGGAAGACAACACCTTTCCTATTAATCAATTCGGGCCGTTTTCTTTCAATCGCCTGGCGTAATCTCTCTAGTTGTGCACAGTAGAGTTGAGAATCAATCGTCTGACCAGTTGGAAGTAGCTCGTAGTGGACGATTCCCCTCCAGTCCCACCATACACACAGCATCAATTTTTTTGGCGTCAATGTTGGCTTAGCGAACGCTTGTGACGGCTCACCATCCTTTATCCACGATCTTTTACGCTTCCGATTATCGTACGTAATCCATTTTTCATCTCCGGTTATTAAACGTTTCAGAAACGGCTCGATTTCATTCCGTTTCAGCAGCGCATCGCAGATGTTAATTCGGTCAATCATGTTTTTCACGCTCAACTCATGAGGAACCCATACGTCAAGCTTTTTTTTTGTAACCAGCTTTGTGTAAATGGTTCAAAACAGTTTTGTGGTCAATGCCTAGCTCCATGCCAATATCGACACTGCTGATATGCTTATCTTGTTGGACTTTTTCAAGAATTTCATCAGATTTTTCAGTGATTGGACGACCGGAGCGTGACTCATCTTTCACATTGAAATTTCCAGAACGAAAGCGAGCGAACCATTTCCGCGCAACAGATTTCGATAAAGTACCTTCACCGTACACAGCACAAATTTTATCACAAGCCTGCGCAGCGTTCTTCCCCTTATCATAATAATATTGCAGAATATAGCGAAATTTCTCATTATTCTTCTCCATTTTCAAGTGCGAATAACTTTCCAACCACTGCACCGATTACAATGTTTCTACGCTCAAACTAACGTTCGGAAGGTCATCTAAAAAACGAGCCCTCGGTGGTGTCGCTGTGACTTGTTGTTCTTTAGTTATCGGCAACCATTGCCATCTATCGGGAAAAACGCCACGAACTTTTTCCCAGACCCAATATATATGTCGGGAACTCATAGCTAGTGCATCAGTATAGGAATTGACACTCCTGAGATATCTGAGTTAAATTCAAAGTGTATAGTTACAGGGAAGTGTGGTAGTTAACGTTCCATTAGGGACACAAGACGTAACTTTCTTGAATTTAGCCTTACCTGGTTAATAGGGCTCTGATCGGGCGAACTGTTTCCATTGCTCCTCGTGGAAACAGTATGGAAACGTATTAGATAATAATTAAAAACAAGAAAAGTAGAAAAGAATATGTTAGATGTTCTGGAGCTGCCAGGTCCCTCCATAGCAAAAACAAGCAAGATAGAAAGAAATCAGTATTCTATACACATGAAGATACATAAAGATATAAGATCTACCATCGTGGAAGTGATAAAGGATGTCGATCAGTAGGGTGATTTGGAATTTTTGAAGCTAAAGTGCTAAAGCTGGTGAAACAGGGCCAATACTAGAGGGTGAAGGAACCGTAATTGCAGTAAAGGCGAACAAGGTACATATATACATAGGAGCCATGGGTTTCCAGTGAAACATGAGGACCACAATAGGTCTGAAAAGGGCGCAGTAGAACAGGCTTTATAGCCACCTTAAGTAATCTAAATAAAATGCCATAAAATTGGCTAAAGTTGAAAGCTAAATAAAATCGATTTAAAAATTTTAAGTAAGTTAATTGTTAATTATATAATGTTTTAATTTATTTTGATTTACAATGTGTACTCTATTTGAAAATCGAAAATCTTTTATTTAAACAAGTTCAGTAATTTTAAGATAACAATTAATAAAATATAAAGGGTCAAGTAAAAAATAATAATTTTTATACTTTTAGATAGGAAATTAATCTCTTTATTAAATCATTTTCATAATAATTATAAAATAACATTGAAGAAAGTCAATATATTTCATTAAAGAATACATATAAAGTTTGAATATAGAAATAAAATTTATTTGTGATTTGTTATAAGTTGAGTTTATTAAATGCTATAGCCGGAAGATGCTTGGATTTTTTATATGTTTATCTCAATTCATACTTCGTCAAAATGGTGCACGACCCAAACTCTCGAGAAAGAGTAAAAGAAAATAAGTAAGCTATTATGAAAAAAATATAGAAATAAAGTTAAGTATCAATTCAATTTAATAGTAATATATAACAATTTAAAAACTTAACAAAATAAATCTAATAGTATATATCTGATATGTTGTAAAAATAGGTTTAATTATAAATATACAGTCTACGACGTTCTTTGTAAGCTTCCAAGCACGGTGTGCGGCTAGGTAGGTGATGGAACGTAATTTAGCGCTCCACACACAATGTACATTTAGGCGCACGATACAAATCATGCGCGACAAAGATATTTACCAGTACGTTCCAGTACGATATTAGGTGCTAACGTCGTTTTTCTAAGTAGTCGACGGGATGAATTTGCTCCCCGCAAGGCTAATAAATATTGGTAGTATACTCTGCCCCAAAGTCGGCCGACTGCTTAGAAAATCGCCGGAAACAGAATACTGATATCCACAATAATTTTCAAGTGTTTGTAAAAACACAGTAATTTATTGCTTCACTTTACAGTGCCACCAACAAGGTGGACTAATATTCATGTACATTCGGCTCACTCTCGTCATTCATAGTTAATCTATTAACAAACGGTAAACCTTCGAAGGTACTTGAAGAAATCTTGATGAAATAAGATTGTATGCTTACAGATTATTAAGTAGGCTAACTTGAAGAACCTCGACTGGTGTTATTTTTAAACAACTTTTCTTCACAAACATGAACCAGTGAATACTAAAATGTTTTTCCTTTCTATTTTATAAGTTCCATCAGCAAGAAGAAAAAGGCGGAAAATGCGGGATTGGCAGTTTGTCGGTAAAAAGGTGAAACTCTTTTTACAAACAGCAGCAGCAATCGCTGGTTCGAGGAACTGGCTTTTGCTGCTTCCCCATTATGTGTGTAATGAGTGTGAGGTACGTCCACGTCAGTGGCTTAAAGTATATAGTTGGTACTTTCACGTATATATCTGAATTTATAGATGTATTTTATACATCGTAAGTCTTCACATTAATATTTTATTTTATAAATTTACCTGCTTAAAAGACATCTTTTTAACTCTGACTTTAAATATATCTCGCATATTCCATAACATAACTATATATATAGACACATGAAGTACATAGACGGGAACTGGAAATGATCTAAAGACGTTTTATCAAATTCTTATAGCTTTAAGTCAATTTAGTATATTCTCCTCGAAACTTTGACATTGTCACATTATTGTCTCGTTTTGATATACACTTTCCATCCTTTCGACGAAGTTATGTTAGTGTTTTTTATATAACCTTCTTCACAGTAACAGTGATTATTCTCCTATTTTGTGTTTTTTAAATTTTTCTATTCCACAATTTTTATCACGTCCTTCTGTCATATCCTATCTTCCATTTCCACAAACCCACATACTTGCTGAATCTCATCTTGATGAATCGATGTCAACTGTTTGAACTTTAATTCCTCTAAGATCATTGGTGATCATTTTTTCGATTCGATTTTTTGGCCGGCAATTGAAATAATATATGTTGTTGAGAATATATGTATATGTATACATATATGTAACGGGTGGGCCATTTAAAAGTTTAAACTTAAAAATGCAATAAAACAAAAACGGTTTGAAATTTTGCCAAATTTATTTTTTTGTTGTAAAGTACAATTGTTCTGGTTAGAGATGGAATATTATTTCATTCATATGGCAGCTGCGGCTGGCCTCACAGTATCCCATTTCATCGGACCAATTTTCGAGCACTTTTTCGAGTGTATGGGGTCGTATCTCGGCAATGGCAATACGAATGTTGGCCTTCAAATGCTCAATTGTCTCTGGTTTGTCAGCACAACACTTGTCTTTAACGGCGCCCCACAGAAAATAGTCCAACGGTGTCAAATCGCAGCTTCTTGGCGGCCAATTGACATCAACATTTCGACTAATTAAACGGCCTTCAAACGTTTGACGCAATAAATCGATTGTGGCATGAGATTTGTGGCAAGTTGCACCATCCTGTTGAAATTAAACGTCGTTCACATCAATACCATGAAAAGCGGGCACAAAAAAATCGGTTATCATGGTGCGATAGGTGTTTCCATTGACCGTAATAGTTGCGCCGCCCCCATTTTCAAAGAAGTTTAAGCCAATGATGCCTCCGCTCTACAAGCCACACCGAACTGTCACTCGTAATGGGTGCATTGGCGTCTGTAAGACCACCTGTGGGTTTCCTAAGCCCCAAATACGGCAATTTTGCTTGTTAACGTACCCACCAAGATGAAAATGAGCTTCATCCGAAAAGATGATTTTTTTGGCAAAATCGACATCATCGTGCAGTTTCTCGTTGGCCCATCTAGCGAAGCGAAAACGAAGCGGGATCTTTTCGCAAAATTCGAAGTAAACCGGTGCGTGAAATGTTCGATTCTTGAGAACGATGACGAGTTGATGTTGATGGATTCTCACGCACACTCTCAGCCACAGCTTCGATATTTTCGGGTGTACGCACTGTATGAGCACGCTCACATCTTGGCGCATCGACAATGAAACTAGTTTCACAAACTTTAGCAATAAACTTGCCTATACCGGGCACTTTGTTCCTTCTCTGCGACCAAATTTTGTACGACATTTTCGTGAAATTTCCGACCAATTGTCTTTGTTTTGGAAATAAATTTCCAATAAATCTCAACGTTGCTCAAGCGCAAATCGATTCATTTCGTTCAGTGGAGATAGTACACTGAATTTTGTGACAGAATAGACTGACATAAGTATTACCCGATTCGAAATAACAAATAGATTTATCATGTACATATATATATATATATATATATATATATATATATATATACTTTTTAACTCGTTTACAATTATCTGTGACAAAATTATGTTATATTAATTATTTGTCAATGGGCATGATAAATACTGGAGTCACGATTCAATAAAAAAAGTAAAAAAACTGACTAATGCATTCTTCCCGATTCTTACTTTCAAACAAAATATCTCCTTGATATTTTCAATTTGTATAGGAGTGTTGTATAAGTAACGAATGACGTTTGTATATGTCGATTTCATTGTTTCAGAGCGCCCTCTGCACACTCAACGACCGCACTAAGAACATGCATACTTCAGCGATATAATCCCGCATTGTTTGACGTCGAGCATTACGTTACGAGGTAAGTTTCAAATGCACTAACGTATCATGTATGTATGTATTGTATGTGTGTATGATGTCGTTTACCATCAACGCGTACCGGTAAATTTCTTTGTCTCGTATTTTATTCGTTTCGACGAGCATTTGACTGAATCACGTCTCCGCAGTGTTCTCTTCTATGAAGATGAATCCAGTGCGTGACTGGAATGTCGAATCGACTTGCGTAATAGTTTTAGAACGGATCAAATAAATGCCAGAGAGTTGAGATTGTATGCATAGTTATTTGTGGCAAGGTTTCCTCGATTCTTTTTTTAATGAGGTTTGTACACAGCCGCTGTGGAAATTAATTATCTTAGTAATACGAATTTGGGAAATGTTAAATGGAAGTCAAAAAATTATATGTTTGTACTTAAATATACATACATATACATATATTACTTGCCTCAACAACATACAATATTCCATTTGCTGGACGACAAAAAAATAAGATAAAATACGTTTGTCGTACAATAAATAATATATGTATGTATATCGAGGAAAGTGATCGCCAATGACTCTCTTGATTAAGAATTTGACAAAAGGTCTTTCGATCATTTCCAGTTCCCGCCTCTGTGCAGAGGTAGCAGATTGAAGTATATTAAAATTATTAATCACATATATACATATAATGTGTATGAAATAACTGGCGACCTATAAATACCGGTATTTCATTTCGGTTTAAGCCAAAATAAAAGTTTTACTAAGCGCAAAGCTATTGGTAATATACCGTTGATTTATATCAAATAATAAAACACTTTTATATTTCATGCTTACTATGTCCATTGTACAACGCTTCATTACTATGCCCTGTTTGTACATATCTGCTATGTGAATGAAATGAGAGTGTATGAGGTGACATGAAGTCAACGTAGAACTTCTGAAGTGCATGCGGAATCGTTACATTTACATTTACTTTTCCAGTTTTCTTTTTTTCCGTAATTTTAAACTGGAACATTTCTTTTAAAAATTAAATACCGCATTCTCATTTTTTTAATTTCATTTCTTAATGTTCTTCTGTCTTAAATTACTGTATATGAATTTACTGCTAATTAACCCTTTAATAGTATTCTATTTTAAATGCATCGAAATGTATTTGTCCTCAGAATATATGCTTAAACAATCCTTTGCCTTTATATTATATTAGATTAATTATTTACAATTTTAAACTATATTTGTATTGTCTCCTTTACCTTTCCAATACAAATAGCCCATTTATATCAACACTCTGTAAATATATTATCAATTCTTTTTAGGCATTGGAAAACATTTGCCATACTCGTCCTCTTCCCTCTCTTTCCGGGAGGCTAGGAGGTAGGGGCAAAACTCCGAAAGGGTCCTTTCACCAACCTAGTGTAAATTACTGGCTACGTAAATGTTTCCATGGAAATAAAATTGCAAAAAAAAATAAGAAACTAGGACGAAATTGTACTATAAATCAAAAATCCTGACCAGTATCTAGTATCCTAAAATTACATAACAAAACAAGTAATTAGCTAGGTAAGAACACATGGTCAATATGGCGATAACAAGTAAGACCCTTACCTTCGAAGGGCGTGTCAAAATGGCTACAACAAGAAAAAACAGTCACCTTTGAAGGACAGAAGAACCAAATCTTCTGAATTTGACAATAAATCCTCTATCGTGGTGGTTTATGTATGAACGTACCAATAAATACTAAAATATTCAAGGCAACAGAATTGATAATGATCCAGATTGACCTGAACGCAATTCAATATGCGTGCCCTATCTGCGGATAATTTAAATTAAAGGACCCCTCACACTTAAAGATCTCGAGCATTCACAAGTTGCACAGATGACAGGCAAGATGCACAAAATATAGCCACGATGAAATGATACCATCTAATATTGAATCTACCAACGTTCAAAATAAGGGAACAAACAAATGAAAGGAAATTTCGGCAAATTATTAAGAAAGCATTAGAATTAATGATCCAGAGCATCTTAATTCGCAAAGTAAAATACAACTAGACATACTTCCACTAAAGTCAAGAAGAAATTTTACAAAATTTATTTGAAAAGCGAAGAAGACTTAACAATGAAGGCGACAGCAGCGACTATGCCGAAGGCTCAAAGCGAAATCTGTCCACTTATGGACTACCTAATGCGGTACATACCCAATAATGTTTTCAACGCATGTAGTAAATGCATAAGTTACTGTATGTCACTGCTGTTAATAATTATTAATTAATTATTATATTATAAAATATTATAAATAAACATCAAAACAAAAAAAAGTTCCTGTTCTGAAATTAAATAATCTTTTAGGAGAATTTACTAACATATTTAATGTTCGGAGCGTTTAGCTTTTAAGTGAAACTAATTGAAGTACATAAAAAGGGCGAGAACTACTTCCAACTCGCTGAATGTCAGGGTTTTAAACATCCAACCAATAATAATAAATTTAATGAAAGGATGAGTACCCTTTACGTATCCATATCTTACGACTACAAGCATAATACTTGGAAAAGGAACAACACGAAAAATTCGAGTGCAAGCAAGCGTTTGTGTTGAGATTTATAATGAAGTCGCGTAGCACACCACAAATCATGGAGAGGCCATCGAAGGCTGTGCCTGTCTTGTTACTGGAAATAAGTTGGGGTGTACCATAATAGGCTGTAATGATGAAACAAGAAGAAAGGGAATGTAAGGATAGGATTTCTATAAGTATAAATCATAATTGTATGAAGCTGAAAGAACGCTAAGAAGATGATGTATATACACACACACACATACACACACACACATATATATATATATATATATATATATATATATATATATATATATATGAATTTTATGACACCGAAAAGTTCGGAATATTCGTTTTATTTGATTTATGCTACGATAATTTTTAATAAGATAAGTTATGGGAACTATAGTAATAAGTAATAAGATTATCCGTTCATTTGTTTTAAGATTATAACATTAGCCGAGATGGAAAATGAATTCTAATCATAAATAATATCTTTTACGAAACTAATTTGACAAGCCCTGCAACTTACCTATTCCGATTTTGATGAATTTGGTGGAATTTCTGAGGGATTCAAAATACTCGATATTATTGGTTGATTCATAAGAAGCTACAAGTAAATCTCTCCTTGTGTTATAATTTTCATACAGCTAGAATGAAAATGCTATTCTAAGAATAAATATTTGACTTTATTATAAGCTTTAATTTAATAGTCATGACTTTAAGGTTATAAATTTGAACTTCTCGTTTTCAAAGAAAAAGTTGTATATCTGGGGTTGTGTTTCAGAAACTAAAAGTATATTTTGGCTTGCAGAATCCTATGGTTATTTTATATTGGCTTGCAGGTTGAGACCGCGTTCTCGATACTTTTGCTATCCAAGTTTCGTCTTCAATTGCATCACAAATTTTCTGCTATCGTTTTTGTTGTTATACTTATACTGGTATTGTGGATAGGTTTATATAGGGGTTACTGCTTGTCACGGATAATGGAGTGGGCCCGGTTTCAAGTCTATGCTCTGTAAATGCGGAACCAGCTATGGGCCAAGTACAACGCAAATCGCTTTGTTTCGCCAATATATACATAGCTGCATGAATAAGGAATCCTGTTCACAGTAGGTGTTTCTGAAGAATGATGGCCTCTTACTAAAAAGCCGTCTGAAATTTTTAAATTGGGTTTAAAGATGATTTTAATGTTGTATTTAACGTGTATTCTATTTATGCAGTCAGTGATGCTTTATATATGATAGATAGCCTTTAGAAAGAGGAGACGATGTATGCTAAGTAATAGACTGTGGAATCCAAGGGTTAAAACGTCGGTTTATAGTTTGTGAAATATTATGTTTCATTATGGTATTAGTAAAAAAATATTACGTTCTCCTTTTTAATATATAGTTAGTCATCTTTGGGGTATAACACCTCCTAAAAGTAAGCCTTTCCTATATGTACATACTTAGATATGTATCTTGAAAAGTATAAGAAATATAATTGAAGTGCTTTAACATACTTTAAACTAAATTAAGAATAGTCAACCAATGTAAACACAAGTACATGTTGAGAAGATTAGAAATGAAAACTTCTCTTCTACAAAAATGAGAAAATGTGAATTCTAAGTAATAAGTAACATCCGATATTTTGGACCACAGGTAAATATTATTAATATAGCAAGCAAACAAATAACAGCTAAAATATTTAAAGAAAATTGGTGATATTATGTCAATAGGTGACTACTACCTCTCCGAATTGAAGATATATAAAATGCCTCGTTAGAGCCAATGTAATACATGAAGTTGGGAAAAATCGAAAACAATACCAAAGAAAAAATTTCAAATAGTATTTTCCTAAATATTAAGTGTCTTCCAATATTTTGATCCACAAATTATTTGCTTGCATTAACATAGCAAGGAAAGAAATAGAAGCAAAAATATCTAAAGAGAATTGATGTTGTTATATCAATAGGTCATTACCGCCACTCCAAATTGATAATATATAGAGAGCCTCATTAAATTAAAGGTTGAGGAAAATCGAAAACGATTCGAAAGGAAAATATTCGGTCTAATACCACACAAGAATTTATTGGAACTCACGACTGATTTTTATAGAGAACACAAAACTGATCTATGGAAATGGTTGGTCTATAGAGAGCAAGATGCTCAAGTTTCTGAGCTTTTTGTTGGCCAACCTTAAACGTTGATGAATTAAATGAATGGGCTAATATAGGACGGAAAATATGTATTAGATCGCACTTTAATGTGATAATGAGTAAATCAGACAGAGACACGGAAAAAATGTAGTAAAACGTAAAGTTAAGTAAACGAAAGTTAGAAGAGTTTGAGATGCACGCAAAATATTTGAGAAACAGGTATCGGAGAAGAGCCGCAAAGGAAAGAAAGTGTTGGTGCAGCTGATGCAGTCACAATCTGAAAAAATCGGAACACTAAAAGAAGATGAATAAAGATAAAGGAATTTTTTGATGTGGCTTCCTGGTAATACTCAAGGTAATTTAATTTTTTAAGACTAAAGAAAACAGAACTCTCGAGCACTTACGAAGGTTTGTGTATTTAGCTTATCAAGTTTCACTGCATCTCAATAATTTTGGAGTACATTTCGTATGTTAAAAGAAAAACTAAATCAAATATATTGCAATGAAAACCTTAAAATGGTTTGCTAATTTTGGTAAACACCTCATTCACGTTTTCACTTGCTTTTTTCCTTATTTATTTTTATTTAAAATCATATACTTGTCATGTATATACGTAACTGAATCATTAACTAAAAAGAATCGCCAGGCAATAAAGGGAAGTGTCAAAAAGGTAGACTTTAAGTGCTTGTACGAGATCCACGTCGAGGAAGCGTTCTAAAAATAGCGCTATTAACTTTGGGTTTCGCCCCGACACCCCGACAAAAAAAGGAAAACAAAAGCGATAGGATTGAGTCACGTCGAGAACCTTTTTTTCACCCCCTCCCCCTGTTTAACCTTTCTAGAGCCATGTGATTATAATGCATGGAAGTTATTAATAACAGTATTTTGCCGACTGAGTTACGTCAAGTTAGCAGTTTTCTGTTTGTCTTAGATGTACGACCACTCCGTGATCTCAACTAGAAATTAAATTCACACGTCCGTGGCAGATCGGGTCTTCACTTTAAAAAATGCGATACGATAAATTACAAAATTATATGCTAGGGTTTCGAAGTTATTTAATTGTTACACAATGAAATAGCTCGAAAATTCCAGGAAGTTACTGAGCAATTTAAGTTTCTTTGCGAGGAATTTAATGATTAATAATCTGACGCTTCTACTTAAGGTTACGTCAAAACAGCATATTTAATTTTTAACGGCTTTAATTTCGCTATCAGTCTCGTTGATCTATTATTAGACATACGCTTTTGTAAAATATAATTTAATCAACTTAAGCCTGTTGCTTCTTGCTCCATTCATAATAAATCTAGATTGTCCAAGGTTGATGTCTGTAAGATTCTTTTAATATATGAGGGAAAGAAATATTGTTTCTATCAGAGACGAAAATAACTCAAACACACCAATTTTATTTTCCTACATAATTTTCTAAAACGTTAGTATATAGTAACGAAGAAGAAAATGTCCTGCTGCTTTATCACGTAAGCTGGAGCATTGTCCTACTAAATCAAAATATTTCAGTATCACTTTCCTAAAGCATTAATGTATAATATTAATGAAGAAGAACGTCGTTATTTTTGAAAAAAATTTCATGTCTAACCATTCTTTCACGACATTACATTTGGATCGTCAAAAAATATGCTGTATTTGGAAGCAACTCTTGTGAACTTGGACATTTTCCAGCTGAAGCAATACACTTTGGCTGAATTACTTTTTCTTTCTTATCTTGCTTCTTCGTTAACTTTAGTAACATAGAACTCGCTATGGAGATATCGTGTGAGTTCGTCAGATACTGATTACCCAGCAATGGCGGACGAGTTTCCCTCCCTGTACATGTGAGGGCCACTAATTAAGACAAAATAGCCGTAACTGTATAAAGTAAATTGACGTAAAAATAGATAATGCATTTAATAACGTTTCAGTTGTGATGTGATATTTAAATAGGGAAAAAAAAGCTAATACATTTATCATCAATATTTAATAACGAAAGTGCAATTAATTGATTATAACTATTTACAGAAATGAAATGTAATTTAAATTAAACTGGTGCAATTCTTTAAATAGATTATAATCTAGAGTACGACTAAGAGATATTGACTCAATGCATGGGTCTTATATATTACTAAATAATTAATCATCGTTAATAAGCAAAATGATGTTTACCACTGATACAAGTCTTTGAGTGAGACAACAAGAAAGTTAAATATAATAGAAAATTGATTAGGGTTAAATTTTGATGGTGTTGCAGCTATGCTTCTCGAATCCAATAATTAACTAAAAAATATAAAAGACGACGTACATGACACCGTGGAAAAAAGCATCTCTAGGTTTTTTCCGGGTATTTGATCAAAAGATCCCATACAGAAATGACTAATTAGCTGGGACCACACTTGCTAGATGTGAGTGACACTAAGTCTACACGTAACACATGCTTTGGGCAAGAAGCCTCTATGGGAAGAGAAGCCAATAAGAAGCCAATGAACAAGGTCACTTACAAAGATAAAGATACTTAAAGTTGCAAGGGTTAACACCATGGAATAAAGTTGACCTAATGTCTGACAGGTAGATCTGAGTACCTAGCAAATTCGAAAATTATAGCGCTGAAATGGGTTAAGTTGAACCAAGATTATATAAAAGCCAAAAGAGATCAAATTCAACAGGCATATGCAAAAAGCCAAGAGACATCGGAAAGGCAAAAGAATCATAATAGATATGAAAAGCCGATATTTCGTCTTTAGTGCTCTTAACTCTGGATCGAATATAACGGCAAATTAATTATCACGTCTAATGCTTTCTTGATCAGCCGTTAGTAACTAGGCATCCAGTACGAGAGCTATTTTAAAATGCAATTCTTTGTACAAAATTTTAATAGTACTTTTTCAAAAGTTATCTGTGCCATAAATTTTACTGTTATCTTTCAGTCATTCAGTACCAGGTTATAGATTAAAATTACAAGAACTGGGCAGTTAAGACATATTAGTAGGTCAATAGTAAGGAAATGAAATAATAAAGAACCAGGATTTGAACCTTGTGGAGTACCTGAGCTCGAAATAAATTTATCCGAAGAAAAATCATTGTAGAAATTATATAAATACGATTTTATTAAGTCCAAATATCCAGTAACTCACCTTATTACGCAAAACATTATACTCTATAGTATCAACAGCGTATGAAAGGTCGGTATGTATAACACCAACATCTTCCCTTCTATCTAAAGACTTGTCAACTTATAGAGAAAAGGAAGCTAAATTAGTAATTGTTGAACAACTATGTTAGGTAGAAATTCATGCTAATTTGGTAATAAAAGTGAACAACGATGGCGTTGCTCAAGTTAATAATTCGAACCGGTGGGTTTCAGAACGTATCCGAAACCTAGCTTCTGGTGATTTCAGAGGAGTACATTCAAGATTACAACGGTATGTAATCTATAATGTCTTATTTTGAACGCCAAACTGTTGATTACGAGACGAGTATAGAAGAACTATCATTAAGCTACGTAATATACAAGGTATGGCAATTAAATAACGAGACTGCGTTCTTTCCATCACGTGGCCGCATCGGGCGAGGTCGTAATTGGAACATTATTGAACTTAACTTGACACTTCCCAAGCAACAACCTGTAGTTTCGTCTCGCTGCCTGCTTTAGTTTACTTTCGAGTTTTAATTATAGAGGACACTGTTATTTAGTAGTGATGTGATAATGGTTGACACAAGAATCGAACAGCGAATTAACCTGAAATTCCTTGTCAAATTGAAAAATCGCAAAAAGAATGTTAACGGAGGTGTTTGGTGATAATGTTACGTCACGTGCGGGAATTTTTGAAAGCCACAAATGGTTTTCTGAAGGTTGGGAAGAGATTGAAGATGATCAACGTCCTGATTGACCTGTGACTGCAGGAACTGACGGGAATGTTCAGAAAATTGATGAGTTTGTTCGGAAAAACCGACGTCGGAACATTCGCGTGATTGCCGATATCGTAAATATTAACAAAGAAACAGTAAAACGCATTTTGCATGATGAATTAAATATGACAATAGTTTGTGCAAAAATGGCGCCGAAAAACCTCACTCAGGAAAAAAAACAATCGGATGAACATTTGCTTTGACATAATGGAACGATTCGCAGAAGAACCAGACTTGCTCACAATCATTACATGTGATGAAACTTGGATTTTCCAGTATGAATCGGAAACAAAGCGTCAATCGATACACCGTAAGGCCACCGGATCGCCCAGGCAGTAAAAAGCACGAATGAGCAAGTCGAAATTCAAGGCAATGTTGATCGTTTTTTTCGATACCAAGGATGCTATCATGACTGACTGGGTGCCTGAGAGCCAAGCTATTAATCAAAAATATTACAAAGAAGTCCCAAGCAAGTCAAAGGAAAGAGTAAAGAAGAAAAGACTGGATTGTGGAAGAACGACTTGTGTTTAGTGGACAAGCGCATAGCTATTCTTGATCATCCTCCGTATTCGCCACATCTCGCATCACGTGAATTCTAGCTGTTCCCAAAAGTGAAAAGTGCATTAAAGGGATCACATTTTCGGTCTGTTGAACATGTGAAAGCAAAAACGGCAGAGTTGTTGAAGAAGCTGAAAACTAATGAACTACAGTATTGTTTTGTACAATGGAAAACACGTATACAGTGGTGTATAGATAGACAAGGAGTATGTTGAAGGGGACAAAAGTTATATATAAGTTTATTTGCAATAAATAACATTTCTCACATCAGTCTCGTTATTTAATTGCCACACCTCGTACGTATAGAATTGAGTTTACGAGATAGAAAATTTATATTAGAGATTGGTGGTGTTAACACTGACATTGTACAGTAATCTCAAAATCGGTAAAAGTAATAAATAGTATTGCTGATACAGGCCCTCCATATGTATTCTGAAAAAGCCAATTGAAAAAGATATTAGAAGATTGTTCTGTTTAGCTAATTCTATTTAACGCATTATATACATATATATATATATATATATATATATATATATATATATATATATATATGTTATTAGAAAAAGTTTCTCCATTCACTCACTGCGATTTAATCATTTAAATAATTTACGCTGTTAAGAGTCCTTTGTGTTTTTGTCGTATTTATTTTATGTACACCACATGTAAATAATACATTAATAGTGGTGTCCATATGCAGCAAGAAAATGAAAGTCGTTACCGGGCAAGATGGCTGACCTCAATTCAGTTCAGTGGAGGTGAAACAACGCTTTCGATTTCACTCGCCATTTAAACTATACGCATACAACATTTTAAATTTTATACGCTCGGAATGTTTAAAAATGTCAAAGCAAGAAAAAAGAACATTCAAAATCTATTAGCATATCACAAAGAGAAAGGTATTTTTAATATAAAATGCGGATGAAATATATACGTTTTTCGTTGATTTGTGTTCACTTGTGATATTTTGATGCCTGTTAAGTCGATAATTTTAAATTTAGCACCGATTTAACCAAGAATTGATTAAAAAAGCTAGGATAAACGATAGTAATAGCAATAACTTTGTTATTCAACGGGTTGGAAATTATTCACAGGGCAACAGATGCTACCACACAGACAAACAAAAAATTTAAAAGCTAATTACCTAAACCAAGTGACCTAGGCACATCGAAGCAAAAAGATTTGCTATGTCTCTTAAAAGGAAATTGACAATTAAGGAATTTGCAAGCTCTGTAAACTTTAATATCATCGGGTATCATCATTTGGGTAGAGATATTAGTAGGCCATTAGAAAAGAAATTAAATAATAAAGGATCAAGATTTCTACCTTGCGAAATACCTGGGCTGGGAACAAATTTATTCGAAGGAAAACCGTTGCAGAAATCATATAAATAGGATCTTATTAAATCCAAATGACGATGGAAGAAACCCAAAATAATTCAACTTATGAAGCAAAAGATTTTCTTTTAAAGTATCAAAAGCGTGTGACAAGTCTTAGTATATAACATCAACTTGTCCTCTCCTATCCAAAGACTTCTCAACTGGTAGTGAAAAGGAAAGTAAATTTATATAAATCCATACTATTTGGTGATCAAGTGAAAAAGTGTTTTCATGAATAGTGAAATAAAGATATTTTTATGAACTAGAAGAGTTCGGAAAAAGTTATAAATTTGAAAATGTTTGGAGTAATTGCTAATAAGAGATCAAAGATGAATGCTTAGTTTTGGGAAAAATTATAAAGTCCTTTCTCTAATTTTTGTCAATTAATAGGCGCGCAAATATATTCGATTATATTTCGATAAATATCTGCAATAGCGGTTTTTAATTGTTTTTATGAAAAAATATTCCCTTATAAGCTTCATGAAGGTTTTCGGTTTAATCAACCAAGATATTTTATTAAATAAGATAAATGTCTTGATAGGAACAGTACAAGTGCTTTAGGTCTTGCTTATCCAGCAAGCTTCAATGCATTGAGGTTAATAAAGTAGTTGTCGGTGTTCTTCTTATTTTGCTTTGCCAAGCAACTACTTTTGATATGTGAAGAATGTATATTTATAAAAAATCAACAAGAAATAGCTATGAAATGAGTTGTTAGATATATAACTGTAATATTATTGTTTGCCTAGACTTTAGCAATTTAAATTTATTCAAATTATTAATTGGTTTGACTTCGGTTCAAATATCGACACAACAAATCTATTCATTTCAGATTAGCAAATCGTATAATTGCATTTACTACATCTGACAGAAGCATCAAGAAAGATGTGTAACTACAGAAGAATCTTTGGCAAAAAAAAAGAAAAATGGTTAATTGTGATGCGCCAAATTCTTGTTAAGCTGTATGGGTAAGAAAAATTACCCTACGCTGTAAAATCAAATAATTGTTATCGGCTAGGTGTGAGAAATAAATGGGGTTGATGTGATTCCAGGCTAGTTATAGCGTTACAATAAATGAAAAAGATAGTAATGATAATAATGATAAATGTAAAAAATCCAGGTTATGGGTAAAGCTGAACTAATATCTGGTACGTAGACTTCCGCAGTTGTGGTCCATACTATCTTCTTCTGGGCTTTCGGGCTGGCTTGGTATAACTGCCACTGCTGAAGTAATATATTAGTGACAAGAAATACATTGTCCTTCGAATTTTATATAATTAAAACAAAAAAATATTAAAGCTTTGAATATGTAAAAAATTAACGAATAAAAACAATTTATATTAAAAAATATATAGTTAATGCAAAGCTTTAATAAAATATGTTATAAATAATAAATATGTCTATATATATATATTTGCTCAACAGATGTAAAATCCTATTATAGAACAATACAATATTAAATAACAGTAATGTTACAAGCTTACATACAAAACTAAATATATGTAGAAATAAATATGAATTTATAATTATACCAGATATTTAGTATTTATTTTTAGTAATTGTATTGTACATCATACGTATGTACCTACAACCATATAAAACTGCACGTACACTCATAGAATACGAAAGTGATTAGTACACTGCATTGCTGGTAGAAGAGTATAGTTTATAATATAATATAATCACATATTCTGTAGACAGGCGACTTAACAAAGGAAAAGTAGAGCAATATATACTGTCAATTGACGAGAAGGACCTAATAGTTCTAAATATGATTAATGCGGCATTAGATATCACGTTGATATGGTTGTTTGGAATCAAACGTGGCACCTAAACCTTTAATAGCATGATATTTTTCATGATAAAAATTGTTTGAAGTGTAATTAAAGTGAATTGAGGAACTTCTGCGAGTGAATATGACATATTTACATTTAGAAGTGTTCCTGTGAAGCCTATTATTGGTGCACCATGTCTGGATAGCATCCAACTGCTTTTGGAGATGAATTCAATCATTGAATGAATTCGAATCGTAATGGAGTCATGGTGTAAATTGTTATTGAATTGATGACAACATAAGTTAACAAATACGAAAGTAGAATAAAATTCACTATAAACTTCCAATCCATTCACTATCCATCGGATTAATACTTATTTGGAGTAAAAGATACAATTAAAAAATTGTTATTATTTAATTCTTTACAATATTTGGATGCTTGATTGAAAAAATGGTTTAAATTAATTTTCTTCTGATAGATTTTATTCTTCTTGTGTTGCACGAAAAAAACAATTTTTTACCCGCATATTTCATTTTCAATCATTTTTCTTTCACAAAAATACATTTAAGTTCTACATTAATTTTACAGAATTATGTTAAATTCTCGTTTGAAATAAAAAATGTATTTTTACCATAAATATTCAAAATAAACCTAGTAATACTTATCATAAAAGAACATATGTATACACATAACACCATTCTGTCGTTATCTTTTATTTAATACAAAGAAAAGATTATGGCCTGTATATGTTTATATGTCCTCCCATAAGCAACGGAACGGTCGCAGAATATTTTCGCGCTAGAAAGAATAGAGAAACGACGATACCAAGGTTAACGGGATGTCTAAGCGACTACAACTATTCCTGGAACCATAAAACATCAAGGATCTTTTCTTGCAAAGATTTGCAGAGGTAGGTACGTATAACAAGTTGCAAAGAGTGTAAAATAGTTTTTTTTTTGCAATTCACGGTGCTGAATACAAACAGACATTGTGCAAGATCTTAATCTGCTTGACGAATATTAATTTTATTTTCTACATGTTGGATTGTAGTTTACCAGTTAACATTTACTATTCGTAATGTTCAAAAAATATGTAGCAAACAAAATTTTGTCATTTTAATAGCAACTGGCGGTAATTTCATGTTAATGTTAAGTGTCGTCCATTTTTTTGTTAGAAGTTACGTAATATGCTAGTGGATTATTTTAACTTTGGTATTTACTCTCTCAATATATTCATAAACTTTACCTTTAATAATACCATTATCATGCCATTGTAATCTATTTATCAATCAAGATTACAATTTCTGGTAAAGGTATTGAATTTGTTATCTATCCCTTTTTTTGAGATCTTTTCTTTTTTTTTCTGTTTCTTTATCTTTCACTTCGTTTGGCTCCTTTCTCCAGATTAGATGTCCTCCCGTGGATATCCTAATTTGTAATCCTAATACTTTAATAAATCTGTGCACTGCTCTTTCTTTTGGAAGTGGTTGATCCTCAGGTCCAACCAATCACTTGACCATAGAATATTCGGGTTCCCCTACTCTTCCTAGTACATGCAGCTAAGGTGTTCAGATGTTCTTGTAGAGGAGGAATATTCAAATTCCGATGGAATCGTAGGTTGCGTAGAGACCATGGATCGCTGACATTATGCCTTAGTCTCTTACTTGATTTATTTGATACCTGAAGGCACTGAAGAGTTTGTTAGATAGTAGAATTTGGACGATTGGGTTCCTGTATTCATTTCGAAAAAAGGATTCTTTTCTTTTACATGCCATAATAAATTGAGAGAAACAAGCATTTAAAAATGAAAACGAAATGGCATCGCTTGGCTTAGCTATTCACATTGTCTAAGTCAATCTATTGTTAGGTGTAGAACTAAGATAATTTTGTTTAAAAAGCCTTCCTATCTTGAGCAGAATGTTTTGTTTTTTTTTCTATTTAAAAAATCTTTCGATCGCTACATTTTTAACATTTTTTTCTTGGCATATACCTGTTGCGTTTCCTCTATGGTAGTGTTTCAAACATCTTTTTGGCCAGTGTGTAGTCGACATACCTTGAACATCGTAATCCTATATTCCTGTACTTTCCCATTTTTCTCAGAACGTTCACTTCCGTTGAGTAGTTACGTTTTATTCGTTTGACTCAAATAGTCCATGACTCGTTTCCATATATACGTTTTCATCATTCCTTCTTTTTCGCTTTTAAGATTTATTATTTCTAAAAAATGATTTTAAGTTGTGGAAGATTTTCTCCACCTTTTTTAATTATTCGTTTTATTCTGTTTATTTTTAATAAATGTTCCTAGGCATTTGAAATTTTCCACTTTTTCGCTTTACGTTGTAGTTTTGTTTTCCAATAAGGTAGCTATTGTTTCAGTCTTTTTTCTTCATTCTTAAGCATTTACATGTTTCTGATATAGGTTCATACATATATGTCTTAGAAGGAATTTATAGATTCGGCTCACTCACCACATATATCTTGGACCATTGCGATACAGTAGGGGAGGTACATATGTACGTAATTTGTAACTGACATGAATCCTCCTTCTTTCTCTTTAATATGGAACCTTGAATATCAATCAATTTGGGGCAATGAATAACACCCAGATATTTTACATCGTGTAATTTTAAACTCTACTTACTTGAACTTATTTACTTTGTTGTTTGTCAACCTTATAATTTCTTAGTTATTATCCCATTACTTGAGTGGGAAGAATGTAAAGATTATATTTCTGAGTTGACTTTTATATTTACTCTCTTCCGTGACTTTTGGTATTCGACAAATATAAGGGAAGGCTTTACAGCCAGAAAGGCATAGTAACATCTAGGTTATAAATTAAAGGAAACTTAAAGGAAGGTAGATTCAGTAATATACGATGTACAAGAATAAATATCATGAAGTACGGTAGTTTTGATGGAGCCTGCGGTCGCACCTGGTAAACTACGGCGAAAAATGCCCGTACGAAAACAAACTCCGTACGCCATTGAGTTGAGGACCAGTGTACATTTTGGTCCTCAACGGTACGGATCGCGTACGGAATTTGTTTTCGTACGGGCATTTTTCGCCGTAGTTTACCAGGTGCGACACTGTTTAATTATTTGCTGATGATGACAACTTGATTGTCGAAATACGTATACAGAATTCGAAAATTAATGTGGCAAGGGGTTATATATCAACCTTCAGTGATTAAATATCATGAAGTACAACTACATTGAATATGGAGAATAACAGTATAAGTATGTAAACCGAAAATAAAGTGAATTAAGGCATAACTAAATAGCAAAAGCAATAAACAAACTAAAACGAAATGGGTATGTAAGAGTTCCCCTTTTACTCCCTAAAAAATTGCGAATTATTCTTATATATATACTTATCTTCTTATATCTATTTACCTTAAATTGTCACTTTAAAATCATTTAAAATTTAATGTTGATTGTTTATAGATCGCTTATTGTTGTTTGGCTTAGTGTACAGTTTTTTATCCGTTGGTAATTTCTAATGTCGAGTTTTTGTTGTTGTTCCTGTAGCTTAAGTTAGGTAGGTAAATTTGTCAGTGTGTTATAATAATAATAATAATAATCTCTATTAGTCCAACAGTCAAAGACTAATTACAGGACCAAAATAAATAGAAATACATTGAAAAAATATAAATAATAACAAGGTAAATACAAAGAAAAAAGATTTGCGATTAATTCTAAACAATTACAGAAATAAATCAAAAAATATGTGGACCACCATAACTGAGACTAGCGGAAAGGATTCTCAAATAGAGCATTGGCATTCTTAGTCATATGCGCTAGAGGAGCTTTGTACAACACATTTGTTCTAGCTCTAGGGACCGAAAAAGTGTCATTAGATCTACTCGATCCACGAGGCACACGAAAATTTACCTGCGACAAAATGGATGAGGCGTCGATAATGTTAGTAACAAGTCTCATTAAGAACTTGGCACTTAGAACCTCTCGCCTCTTTGCAAGTGACTGAAATTGAAAATCACGAAGCAAGCCGACGTAGTCAATACCTCGAGGAGGATTCATGCCACTCATTTTGAATACCAGATATTTTAGAAACCTCTTCTGGACTCTCTTCAAGCTGCCTATGTAAATATACATAGTGTGGGTACCACACAATGGCAGCATATTCAAGTGTTGTTCGATTTCCAGATAGTGTGCTGTTGCTGTAGAATGTAGAAATTGGAGAAGCAAAATTTATACAACATTCGTTGAAGACAGGATGTATTGGGTAACATCTATTATAATTTGATTGAATTGAAGTATTTCATAGCGCCATGGTTTATTTTTTTAATTATACTGACATACACTTACGTAAACTAGTAGGTAATACTATATATGTGTAGTTTCCACTCATATACATATGAGTTCCTTAACAATATTTTTGAGAAACTGCAAATTAAACTTCTAGGGCAATTGACTTTTTACCGTATGCAATAATATGTTTGCAATATATATTTGTAATAACATTTAGACAACTCTTAATTACTATTTTAATTTAATTATCCTGCAAGGACAAATTGAATTATAAAAAAATTTGGTAACCAGACTGGAAGATCAATTTTTAAGTTTAATTTTAACGGCGGCTATATGGAAAAACACCGGCAGAAACTGCAAGAAAAAGTCCTTTTATCTTCAAATTATGCAAAATCATGCTTCGTCGCAATGAAAATTTAATTTTTATTTTAAAAATAAAAGTTTTACGATGTTAGTACGGCTTTAAATACGAGAAGGGACTTTAAAATTAAGCGCTATCTTGATGATATTAATTAATTTTCTTATTCGGCCGCTGCTGTTCGGAGATTATATTTTCGAGGATTTCTAGAACATCCCCATCCGTCCCACCAAAATTTACGCTAAACTTCTGTATTTTCTCGCGTTTACCCCTGTATATTTACTCCTTTCAGCGACGAAGTTTTAAAGTAGCAGTCGTTTAATAATTCGTAATGAAGAGAAGACACACGCATTAAATGTAATCTCGAGGCGAGTTTATTAAGACTGAATGAGTGTCGTTTTAGAATGTTACGTTCTTTATTACAAGTTTCGGGATCATCAATTTTATGAATGAATTAAATTTGATTACAGGGTATGGCGAAAATGAAAAAGCAATTACACATTTTCTCCATTCCATTTTCAAATTCAATAGTTTTCTAAAAGTTTCGGGTGTAAATACAATTTCATGGCCATACATTCTTTATTCTAAAAATGGAAATGAATTCTAAAAATGTTTTAAACGTCTTGACAAAAATTTTTCCGACTACATTTATTTTTGATTGAAAAATATTAGCGATTACTAACGAAAGATGAGAAGGTGAATTTTCGGGCAACAATCGTCAACTGGTTAGTTCTCAATATCTAAAGCGATGAATATTAAATGTTCTAATATACCAAGATAATATTCAACACCGTAATATCAGTGGGAATTAATTATTTATCGATTTCTTAGAATCATAGAAAGCAATAAATATTGTTTTCACTTTTGACTTCTGCAAATAAGATTTTTTTGAATTTTCTTCGTCGGCTGATCGCCATTTCGATGCTTGGTTTTCGGAAAACCCCATAACTATTTGCTTTTCTTTCATCGAGCTTTTCTTATAATATCTTTGCAACGCCCAAGTCTTTTTGCGAACTTCTGAAGTAATATTTTTGCAATATCCAATTCGATACATTTGTTAAATATCGTCTAACAAATTTTGAGTTTAGCTCCCAAAGACCAAGTTTTTTGGTTAAGATGTAATAAATTACACTTTTGGATAGTTTTGTCATCAAAAATTTGACTGAAGCTTCCATGTAATCAGGCACTTTTCCCTCATTTTGTTCGCTCATTGTTTTAATTTATCGGTCTGAATGTTTATCATTATCCACACCTTCTCTATCTTCTCAGAATGGCTGTTGCTACTCAAAAATTTATGTTTGTAATAAATAGTTATCCATTTTAAGTACTTATATGTTTTTAAAACATTACTTTATTTAATTATTATTTGTTTTATATTCATGTTTTTAGATCGATGTGTACAAATACTGAATGAAATATGAAACTTTTACTAATTATCGAAGAGGATTAACAACTTTTAAATCCATTTACTACCAACAAATGGTACCACCAATTCTGTTAAAATAACGTTCTAGTTATTTTGAGCACATGGAATATATTTTTCGTATTATGAATGCAACTTTTCAAACACTAATTAGTCTTTTTCAAATACAGCTAAATCCATATAGGTATTTTCTTCGTGTCATTGTGCTATTCTTGTAGAAGAATAAAATAATATTAATACTAACAGAAACTCTATTTCTCTGAACTCTGTTAGTATACAAATAATATAAAAAATACACGTTTTTGGGGCAGAAAATTTATGCCGAGTATCAAAGATAGAATACGAATGAAATTCTTCTTCTTAATCCTAAACTTTTTTTACTTTTTAGTTGTAAGGTTGATGAAGTTAGGTTCTGTAGTTTTATCTCCATTGTTTTCTATCTTCCGTTAGCTTTCGTATTTTCTCCCATATCATTCCTTTTTTCTCTAATCCTGTCGATCCACCTCGCTATAAGTCCTTCCCTGAATTCTACTTCGACATTCGACACAAGCCTAAACCATCAAAATTGTCCTTCTATTTGTCTGTATATTCTGTTTCTCATTTTGTCCCTCTTGCTCTTGTTTTCTATTCTTTTCAAAAACGTCCTTTCCATTGTGTTAATTCTAGATTTTTATCTTTCTTTTAGCGACAATGATTCGCTACTGTATAAAATTATAAGTCTGGCCACTTTTCCCACAACTTACATTTTTAACTTTCTCGGTATTTCTCTTTTTCTCAGGAACATTGTCTTCATAATATTGTAAATATTGGCTAGCCCTTCTCATTCTCTCATTGATTTCCTTGTCCAATTTCCCATTTTCTTCAATAATGCCTCTAAATATTTGAAATGCGCTGCTTATTCAATATACTTTTAGTCCAAGATAATTTCATGTTTTTCTTTGCGATTGAAATTATCATTGATTTTGTTTTTACTATGTTAATTTTCATATTTACCTTTTTCAATTCTTGTTCTAATATTGTAAGTTTACTTTCGAACCCGCTAATAGAGATAATTCTGTTAAAACAACCCAACCAATGTATATTTTCAGAATTTGGTATTATTGGCAAGTTTCCATGTATTTTAATATCTACATAGTACAAGGAAATAAAGCGTTCAGTAGATACGAGTACTTGTGTTACATAAAATATGAATATTATAACAGAGCTCCGTATAGTAAGACGTATTATACTCGTATATATACACATACAACACAATTCCCTTAGAATTCTGCATTATTACTTTATTAAATTTTTTAACATTATTTGTGAATAAGGTTAAACGACAATGCATAACACGTACATATTTGATAACACATAAAGCTTATACGTATATTAAAATTAACAATATGTCAAACATTTCCTATGAATGCTTAAATTATAATGCATAATGACTATAGATCGGATAATATACGAAGATCGTATGCTAAATTCAACAATATGAACGTTATGTAGACCTTTAAATAGATTCAAACTAGCGAGGTACTTAGAAATGCCTATATTAAGACGAAGCATGCGAAAAGCGGAGTACACATCATATTCAGATGAAAAGCAAATTTGGAGAAGAGTTAAAAATCATTCCAAGGCTTTAACAGTTCGCATTAATCCTTTATAATATTTATGTACATTGGATTGTATAATACATCAATAGTTGATATTTCAGAAAAAATTAAAGCGTTTGTACGAGGGTAGTTTGACAAGTAGTGAGAATGGAAAAGAAAAACGAATTTTTTAAATGCAAAATAATTTTTATTTTTCAATATATTCTCCTAAAAGAGCAATACATTTATTTCAACGGTGCTCCAATGTCCATATGCCATCTCTAAAATGCGATTCCGGAAGGCTTGCAAAATACTCATTTACGAAGATGATAAGCTCGTCGTTAGACGAAAATTTCTTTCTACCTAATGCCGTTTTCAATTTTGGAAAAAGGTGGAAGTCGGAAGGGGCTAGATCCGGCGAATAAGGCGCATGCGGTACTAATTGGAAATGCAACTCGTGGATTTTGGACATCGCAACTGTGCTGGTATGCGAGGGAGCGTTGTCTTGGTGAAACACAATCTTTTTCTTTTCCATTCCTGGCCGTTTAGCACGAATCTCAGCATTTAATTTTTGTAGAAGTTCTGCATAATATTGTCCGTTTATTGTGGCAGCTTTCTGAAGGTAATCAATGAATAAAATACCCTTTGAATCCAAAAAAATTGATGCCATCACCTTGTTTGCCGATAAAGTGGTTTTCGCTTTCTTTGAAGGTGCAGAACCACGTTCTAACCATTGTTTCGACTGTTGTTTAGTTTCGGGTGTACTGTAGTGTATCCAGGTTTCATCGCAAGTCACAAATCGCTTACAAAAATCAAACGGATTCCGCTTATAAATGTCCAAACACTCATTGGAAATGCGCAAACGAGTGAACTTTTGATCAGTCGTAAGCAATCGCGGTACCCATCTTGCCGAAAGCTTGGAAAGGCCCAATTCTTTCGTTAAAATGTGGTGTACGCGTTCTGTTGAAATGTTTACCATGTCTGCTATATCTCTCACTTTAAGACGTCGATCTTGCGTAATAATATTATGGGTTTTTATAATCATTTCCTTAGAAGTTACGATTTTGAATGCTCCAGAGGGCGCTTCATCAACACAGCTTGTTCTACCACGTTTAAATTCATTTATCCATCTACTTATCGTGGCGGATGATGGAGCAGATTCACCTAATGTTTCCCGTAACTCATCTTTTATTTCGTTAGCTTCCATACCCTTACTTACGAAGTATTTAATCACCGCACCATGCTCTGCTTTTTCCATTTTAACAAAACGACGTATTGCTTCTTTTCAATCAGCTGTCAAAAATAAACTAATCAACCGATTTATCTAAATATCGGAATGTAAATATATAAATAGGCAACCTAAATTACAGTGCATTTGTTTTACCAATTAGAGCGCCACCTATGTGCCATTCTCACTACTTGTCAAACTATTCTCGTATATGTGAGAAATGTGAAGCAATAATTTATAAAGAATATGAACGATAAGAGATGCAAATTAGTCTCTTATGGGACTCCAGACGTTTCGACGAAACGTTTGAAAAGACTCCAATATAACAATATGACACCTTTGACTTTCTAAGTAAGACTTTTTAAAGTTTAATAGGTTGGTGACGGGGTTTAGTATATTGAGTATATTAAGTTAAAAATTCCCTACTCATGCACTATTATGTTTTCTTTAAATTCTAAGTTGGCAATTAGTAATAGTAAAGTACCAAAATATTTACACAAACTGTAAACTGGCCACAAACGCAGTGTCAGAATATTATCATCATATCTTAATCAAAAGAGTGTTGATTTTTATGAAAGAAGTTGCTATAGATCCAACGGTGGATGAGGAATTGGAGACCCAATTAACAAATCCAAATCAGTAGTGTAATTTGCTACGTAGACTTCCGCGGTCGTGGTCCATGCGATCTGCTTCTGGGTTTCCGGGCTGGAACCGCGTCACTAGTATATCTGCCGACGTTTCGTACCCATTTGTATGGGACATCTTCAGGGCTGTTTCAGTGCTGTAGTTCAGCCCTGAAGATGTCCCATACAAATGGGTACGAAACGTCGGCAGGTATACTAGCGACGCGGTTCCAGCCCGGAAACCCAGAAGCAGATAGCAGTAGTGTAATTTTTACCAAATGAAAAAAATGTCTCGACTAGTAATGGTAAATAAATTGTAAATTTCACTAATGATTTTGGTGTTAATTAGATTAACTATGCCAGTTTATTGTTAAAACAGTTTCCCAACGAAAAACAAGTTATTACTTTACAAATATTAACTGCAACTAGTCCGAATATGTGACATTGAGCACTAAAAACAGCCTCAAATTCTAATTCTTCACCGCTTTCAATCGAAAGTCATAATAATGATCGCTAGTGTGGCACGGTAAATTACAGTGAAGTTATATATCAGGACTTGCGGGTGCAATATATACAGAAAAAGAGTATAAAGATACAGGAAAATACAGTAACAGAATAAAAGAATACCCAAACATGCTGAAGATCTCGAGCAACCTAGTGCAAAGCATGAAATTTTACGGTAAAGTTAGATATGTAGTATAGAAGAATTGAGAAGAAAATTTATTAGGTATCTGTTTTATAGGGATGAGAGAATGTCCACCTAGAGGAACTGATTATTACCTACTTCTGAGATGATATAATTTGGAGTCTCTGGAAGTTAGACGATGATTGAATAGCTTTAAGTTCCTGAACATTTTAGTTCATAATAATATTGACTGTGAGTGCCTATTGTCTCTACTTCATATTTTGGTTTCTCATCCTTCTTGCAGAGATCGTGGTCTTCTATGATCCTTCAGTATAAAATAATATACCTTTAAACGCGTCGATATCTCTTGTACTCCAAATGTTTAATGTTACAGAGTCGTACTGTGATATAAACTTCGACAATTTGTCGAATGTTGTAAATGTTTACTATATTTACTATATTCTATTTTTATCCCTTTTATACTATGTTTTGTATTTATTAGCATGTATTGTAATAATTTAGTGGTATTAAATTTGTTTATTTCTGGTTTTTTAATGTATTAGGTTGGTTTGGTTTGGACTGGGGTTAGACTATATTTTATGTTTCTTTTTATACAAGTATTATTTTTTGGGCCTTAAATTTTTTTGTTATTTATCCTTCGTATGAATTAATATAATCTGTTGGATAATGAAACTTATTACTATTACTACTACACATTAGGACTTGCGAATTCTATATATAAAAGAAGTTAAAATTTAAATCATAGAGTTTAGATTAATTAGGTTAAAAGCGACATATTATTGAAGAATAATCTTTGCTTGGCGCAAAGACAATGCAACTATAGAAGTCCATGAATTCATTTATTGCTTTCATTTTTTTGTCGGTGTTTACTGTTTAAATTTAATTTGAATATTCCTAGTCTTGAAAAACGTTACTATTCAGTGTTCTATTGTATGCAGAACGAATTTTTTCCTTGAATCTTCTCTGTCCGGTATTATTATCGCCGATGTTTGACACTTGCTTAGCTTTTCACTAGGAATCATTTCATTCAACCCAGATTTCTGGGAGGTTGATTTCGGCTGGATGCGACCGCTATGGCGGTATTATTATACATTGTAAACCGATATCTAATACATACAAGTCGCTCATTGGATATTTACGATTTGTCACACTGTATGTGCTTTATTTAATACGATAGCTTTCTGTATGTTATTTACGAGTGAAAATGTATATGTAAATCAAATTTCTATAGATTTCGAATGGATCGTTTTGGTGTAGTTACGAGTATGTTAGTAGTTGATATTATAAATTGTTTCACCACTACTTTCTTTGTTTCCATATTTTCCAACTTCCTGACCTAATGGAACGTGTTTGTCAATTTTAGTTGAATATTTCATTATTACATTATGGTAATTGAGGACTACTATTTCAACGAGATATATAGTTTATTCATTTTGTCTATGAATGTAATATCTGATCGGTTCTCTGCAATTGTCTGTTAATATTGAGTTGCTCCAATTAATATTATGTGTTGCAGATTGTATGTGTAATATTATAATAAATACAATACAATTGCTAAACACATACTCTATTTCTTAGCGAATTGGTATGCGAATTAATTATAAATAAATGCCATACAATATGCAAGTGTTTTTTTCAAGACAACTAAAGTTACGACTTTTTCAATACAATAGGCAGCCAGCTGAATGAGACAAGGTCGTCATAATTAAACAAGAGACCGAGCTTTGCTAATAGACCGGGGCAACTCGAATATACTCGTATATGCGTGTATTCATGTATGTATGTTCTTCAGTAGCTAAGCAAGAATTCAGGATATCGAAGAAAGTAACAGTTGTTCTCCTTGAAAACAGATAGTTGCGACAATTTTTTATTTGGCATTTGGGCGTAATGAGTGGGCATTTGACATTCCGTTAACAAAAACCACTTACAGCTTATTATTCGCCGTCTTGTTTGTTTCACAATGTTCTTAATGGTAGACTAATATTAATGTTCGCAAATTTTGTATTTTATTTTAGTTTCACTTGGCTAGTTATATATTCTTAAGTTTACCATTTTGAGCTCTGTGTATTAGTATACATATTTAATTTGAAATTAATGTGAGGACGTATTCATTATCGTCTTGATATTGCTTAGTAAATTAGCTTGATTTTGTATAACCTTGTGGTCTTTTAAATTGATGATATCCGCTATTAGTATTTAGTAGTAGATAAGGAGGCAAATATTTATGTAATACCTCCTTGAAAATACGCACATATGTGTAGTCATCTTCTAAATTGAAACTAGCTCGTTTTAAAACTTTATTTAAAAAAATGATCAAAATGATTTTGCAAACTACCGTTTCATCAATTTATTATCCGTTTATGCAAAAATATGTGTGAAAGTATTGAATTAAAAATTAATAAACTATTTGAAAGAATGTATTTATTGGCGGAAAATCTATGTCAGCATTATTTAATCATTTATGGGAAATATACTGTAGTTCAAACACTAGTTCTTATCGTTTAGTAATATTTACAGATTTGGCAAACCTTTGGACTCTGCGAATTACAATACTGTATCTTACTTCATAAATTAGAGAGATTGGAAAATAACTTTGTTCCTTGGTAGATGTTGATGTTGGTGTTCCACAAGGTTTCGACCTACTGATCCTGAAGAAGGGGGTTAGTGCTGCCCGTTTCTTCTGGCTAAGTATCTTATTTGTTTCTTAACTTATCAGTCCTTTGAAAGATAGCTGTGCAAATTTTCATTCATTCCGATCGTAAAGACGTCTGCTATTTGAATAGAAGTCGAACTATTTCTAGTCTGTTTTCAAACATGAAAAAAGTGGAGTACTCACTAATGACTATGAACTTATTTTTAAGTACAAAACAAACGATAAAAACAAAGTTAAGCAGGGAATGTTTCGCGAGACCAATCTATATTGATTACAACCAGCAAACGATGGACATCTGAGTTAAAATGTGTTATGCAATGAACATCTAGAAGATTTTTGTAGTCCAGAAATGATTCAAAAAAGTTTTTATGTGGTATAGATGATTACGGAATAAAATTACGTGCATTTCTACACATTTTATATGGATCAGTAGTTTTGATCTGCCGTAATAAATTGTGTATGCATAAATTACATGCAAGAAGGGTGGTGAATGTCAATCAAGCTTTTTAAATTAATTGCGGGATGCAATATAACGCAAAAGACCCGACTTGAAGAAGGGACGAGTACTTTTTTAAAGATAATTCGACTGTTTGAACGGCAAAAATTCATGGACTACATTTCAATTTGCTTTCATATCTAGTTTATTTACCAAAAAAGATAAAACTCTGAGAGGTCCGCAGAATTTTTTCTTTTTCCTAACCTGACTTGGCGCCGTGACAGGACAAGTTAGCAATTAGCAGTTTGCGATTATCTATATTATCGTCATAATCTATTTCCTGCTTGTATCTCTAAGTGTTTGAGTCTTTTGAATTTTAGTTTTCAGCAAACTATTTGGTCTTATTTGGTACGTAGACTTCCGCGGTCGTGGTCCATGCTATCTGCTTCTGGGTTTCCGGGCTGGAACCGCGTCACTAGTATATCTGCCGACGTTTCAGTTTCAGTGCAGTAGTTCAGCCCTGAAGATGTCCCATACAAATGGGTACGAAACGTCGGCAGATATACTAGTGACGCGGTTCCAGCCCGGAAACCCAGAAGCAGATATTTGGTCTTATTTTTAATAACTATTTTTCCTTTTTTCAATGTTTTGCTTTTTTTGTTTATACCATTAGTCACTATTGTTTCATATTCTTTGAAGTCGAAACTGACTACATAATAAAATAATGAAGGAATTGAAGTAAATGTTTGACACATAAATAGAAAGATATTGCCATTATTGTATGGCACCAAGCACTGCATAATGTTGTTTCTATCATGTCTAGTTAGCTTTTATTTTCTAGTTCTTCTCGTAATAAAAGTATTATCAATACGTTACAGTTCTAATACACAAGTAGTTATTTGCAAAATTTAAGCATACGTTATTGTTGTAATGAAAAAGAAGTATTTGAGTTAATAATTGCCACTCCTAATTTAGTAATAACATTTTCATTCATTGCGTAAAATTAAACAATATTATTTTTTCGATTGTTCCATAGCAAAAATTGATAGAAATATCCATTCCTTCACATTCCCCAACAGCCAAGCGCCAATTACAGGGGCAGACCATGAGTTATTATCAAGCCCGCACTCGTGGTGCGACTTCATTTCTTTGTCTATCAGCATTCGCTTAAATGGGAAAGAGAAACCAAGGAAAATCTTCTTGGATGGCAGGCCTTCGAAATAGGCTGCCAGTAACTTACCATTGAGCTATTAGTCGGTTGTATGTTTAAGAATTGTTGTAAAATAATGTGAACAGCACTTCAAAAACATGTATTAGGCATATTAAGTATATATTATATAGATGCATTAGTATTAAAAATCAAATATATTGAGAACTTTCACATGTTCATATTTTTAGGTTTACATGAATTTGTACTTAGTTATTTCTGATGGAAGCAGTATATATGAAGAGTGTTTTAAAATAACTTCACAATATTTTAAGTATAGTGGAAAATAAGATAAAAAGTTTTAAACTTATATTCGCAAATCATCTGTTTACGAAATAACAGCGATTTTATTGTAATAGCAAACTAAGGTGTTATTGTATTTTTACATAAAAAGATTATAACTGAAAAGAATTTTCTAAATTCTGTCCTCAGATCTACGTCTTCTTTCAAAGAAAGCGCTCACTCTTTCAAAAAACTCGGGTCTCTTTCGAATTATGTGACAACCAAGTTCTGGTGTAGTGGTGTTTTGTACACTAAACTTTTTAAATAACCCTAGATACTGAAGCTCAAAGGATGTAAATCCTGCGGAATGGGAGGCCATGCAATGAGAGCCGCCCCACCCTACTCATCTTGTAGGAAATTTGTTTTTCAAATGTTCGCTAATAACATGCCTATAACGTGCAAGAACACCATCTTTCACGGCCATATTATAGCGCGTAAGCTTAGTAATTTTAGCTAAGTAAGTGTTAGAAGAAGTATTTAATGTAAAAATATGATAACATCTTAAAGCCACGAAAACAAATTAGTCTGCTATTGCAATAAAATCATTGTTATTTTATAAACGGTTGATTTGTGAATATATGTTAATTAAGACCTTTTACTTTATTTTTGACCGACCGTTAAATTCTTTGAAAATTGTTTTAAAACAGCCTATATATTCCTCGTGGTTGTGTTTCTAGTTTTTTTCTAGGTTTCGAATTTTAAAATGCTTTAAAATTATAAACGCTTTCGACATGTAAATTAATAATAAAATATCCACACGCAATCCATCCTATCAATAAATTCACATATTTTCATCGAACAATCATAGTTAATGCCGGCAATATTTTCTCGTATAGTACTTCATATAACACACGTACACACACACTAGTAGACTAAAGCCATTAAAATACCTCCACCGAAGAACAAGTACATCGCGAAGCGGCATATCGATCATTAATATCACCGATATTTTTTTGCGATTCAGACTCTCTGGTATTTGTCTTTCCACTCGAACAATCACCAGATACTTCACAGTTCTTTTCTATCGACTCGCGCAACGAAAATTTCTGACCAATTTGCGATGCTTTTATTTTTTGCCATGTTGTTCTTTAGAGTCAGTTATTTATGGAGTCGTTTGCCGTAAGATTTTTCAAAATCATCAGTATTAGAAGATCTTGAAAAAGATGATTGCAGAAATCACAGAATGACACTTTAGTACCGCTGGGTCAAATGCGTTTACGTTGGCAAGTAATAAAAACTTGAATACCCTCTCATTAGTTTCATTTCGACTTTAATTTACTGTCATATCATTCGTCCCTCGTCAGTGTCTTGACACTATAGTAACAGCCCGTTATAATTATCTCAGATCAGTTCTCGTTATATTATGGTACTCTTTGAATTTGCATTTAATTTTACATTTTCTAATATGTTACCTACTGTTTTAATACTCTGGATAGTATTTGCCTTTATAATATTTAAAAATGCATAGTTTTCATTAAAAAAAAAGTATTTTTTGGTTTAGGAATTTCTTTTTTAGTGACCATAAATTTCATTCTCGCTTAATATTTTTAAGCTCATCTATAATTGTTCTTTTAATTTTAATTTCAGATTATGTTGACAGTGTCGAGTATTTTGGTCGAAATATTCATAGCAAGTAATGAAAAAAAGAAATTAAGTTTTCGCTGCAAATACAATCTTAAGCGATGCACCACGAGTACGGGCGTAAGAATAGCTTATGTCTTGTTAATGCTTTCTGTAAGCTTTTAGGGCATATGAAAGCATTACTATTATGGCGTACCAACGTATCTATAGCTTTGAACACGTATTGTACGTGGTTGAAAATGTGGTATTAAGTACAAGATTATTATCAATGCCTATTATTAATTCCGAGTTTGCTTATCTTTGCTTTTGTATTGAAATGCGGATAAATTAAATACACAATACTATAGACTTCCGGACATCAAAGGTCCGAAAGGTTCCGAAAATTTATCCACACTACTCATTACTAGAGGCTTTGATCCTAGAATCTTCGAAGTTGTAGTCTAATTATTCATCTATTAGACTTTCAAGTTTATATTCGTCCTCTTCATTTTTCACTAGGTCTAGATTTTTAAAATTATGTAACACATTGCATTATGTCTGCAGGAAGTTGCAGTTGGAGCTTTCATTATTTTTAAGAATGTGGTAAAAGATTCTTCTTTTGCTTAATGCAATACTGCTACTTTGTACAGCATTGGATCTGAGGCATTGCTTTAAACACCGATTTATGTAAATCATTACTAATATTATCATACGATTTTGCTCTTGATCTTCCTGCCGCTCTTCGTCTATGAAGTTTACTAGTAAAAACTGCTCTAGTGGTCTTGGTGTTGGGTATATAAATTTGACTTTACCATCTTATTTCTAGTCATTTATTTCAAACGAATTTCTGACAATTTCCTTAGTTGTTTAAATTCATGATTCAATTGGATACAGAATGTACTTTCCTCTTTTGAAAGAGTATGTGTGAACTTTTGTATTTTTACTTGTAATGATCTTGATATTCAACAAATATATACATACATTTGACTTAATTATCTTATTCTCAGTCATTTTTCCATTCGAACTCACCTGAGTTGTTTAAATACATAAATCAATCGGATATGCAGTCATAGCATATCACTGACTTAATTAATATTTTACAAGCTTCATATTGGAATACACTTTTGATTTCTGTGAAAGTTATCTTCTTTAAAAAATTCTTTATTATCTTAAAATAAATTTTGTCAATTTAATTACGATTTAGCTGTAAGTGATTTTAGATCAAATTACTGTATTACAAAATTGCTTTTCTACACAATAATCTTTAAGAAAAGACAACTCCACTCGTAAACGAGTTTCGTTCCATCGAAGGCTTAGAGTTTCTTTATTTTTGCAAAATAAGTGTTGTCTTTGAATTGCTTCTTCTTCTCCTCTTTACTCTTACATCGGATAGGCGAAACTTTTTCTAGATATCGCCAACACGTTTTCAAGATAAGTCCTTATTCATGGTGATCATCGTTCCCTACCTACAAGATACCGATCGTAACAGGTCGTACATAGCGAGAATGTTTTCAACATATCGAAATTAATGCGATAATTACTTGGAAATTTGTTTCGCGCTGCAAAGACTGTAACAAATCTTTTAAGTTTTCATTATCGGTAAGTGGCGATACATTGATACGTTGTCCGCTACGTCATCTATTCAAGTAATAAACACCACTTCTCAAATCTAATTATTAGTTATTACACGGCTATTCTCGAAAGTGGGCGTTCAAGTTTTACGGTGTCGCGATATGCAAGAATGAAGTCTAAAGTTAGTTGAAAATGTAAAACTTGCTTTGGTACATTAGTTGGTATTATAGATTTTTTTGTTTCTCATAAAATAAAGAATAAATTTGAAAATGGGAAAAACGAGTTGACTGAGTATTTGTTTACTACTAGATTAGTAATTTAACAACTAAGTTTACATCTTTAGTAATAACTAAAATGCTGCGTTGAACATCGGCTCATAATAAAGCTACAAGAAAAAACTGTGTTTCCTTCTATCCTAATAACAAGAAATTGTCCGAAAAAGAAAATTTGTTCATCTCGCCAGATACACAACTAAGTTGCTAGGATGCGTATATGGATAGAAC
This sequence comes from Dermolepida albohirtum, assembly GCA_031893035.1. Classification (NCBI taxonomy): domain Eukaryota; kingdom Metazoa; phylum Arthropoda; class Insecta; order Coleoptera; family Scarabaeidae; genus Dermolepida; species Dermolepida albohirtum. Next base: position 790,891 of record JAVIWB010005887.1, on the reverse strand, counting down.
ACTTTGAACTTGGCATAGGTCGTTTAGTGGACAAGCCAACAGGTTGCCTGATGAGAGTTGAATTACTCGAAACGCGTCGCAATTCACTGCTCACTAACATTTGAATTATTCTCTTGATTGTCCACTATATTGCTTATGCCAAACTTAAAATGTGTTCATACACTCGTTGTAACGACTTACATAGTTGTACATCTAACGAGAAGAATACAAACTTCCATATATTTTCTTTTTTCAGAAAATGTTGAATATAGAGAATGGTTCGTTAACGAGATTACAAGTTGCTTAATGATAATTGAATTACTCGAATTGCGTTGAACTTTTGCTTGTCCATTTTACTAGACGTCCCCACAAACGCCGAATTTAAAACTTTATTCAGGTCACTTCTTTTTACTTAAAAATAACAACCCTGTCCCACTTTCACCAAATCCTGCGTTCACTGCTTGTATTTTTTACTAGTTGTACCTTTTCTAAGAATTCATACAAACATGATTATGGACTCAGTCATCTATCTGCGTTGTAAATATTCTTTTAGTTTGAACTATAAAAATGCTCTCGAAGTTATTTAATTTTTTCCAGTAGAGCAATTAAAAATGTAAATAATTCGCTGCTGCTGCAAATACTAGAGGCGTAATAATATAATGTAACTTATCCTGCCATTGGGCTGTCCTGTTGGATAATAGAGAGTATCATTGTATTACAACCTACGTAGTGTTATATCCAATCCTCTATACTTCAAATAAGACACCTAAGAACATTAAAAAAAAGAAAGTGTCCTTGCTATTTATATGATTATACCGTTTTTATTATGTATTGTCCGTATCATATGTATAAAGAATTCAATATATTTTCTGAGAATATCTCGATTATTTATATTTGTAAATTCGACGTCACAAGCAAGTACATTTATATTCACCCACGTGTCATATCTACGGCCATGTGTATATTAGCGGTTAACCTGTCAGTTCGACCAAAATCGCTTTCTGTAGGTGTCAACTCTTGAGTCATTGAACACTGGGAACACTGGGTGGCTGCCCGCGCTCCGAACCACTTACTAATATGGCGATACAAGGTTGAAAGAGACTTGAAAATTAAGAAACACTTTACTGTTATAAACAACTATCTCGATATGTTAATCTATATTGCTTTTGATTCCAAATTATTTATTTTTTTCTTTTCTTTCATTATAAAATCAATCCGCTATTGTGCGGCAGATAAATGGATAGTTAGATAGATAACTAGATAGATAGATAAATATATTAATAGATAGATAAACAGATACATAGATATGAATAAGTAGATGTCCAATATTTTTTACATTTGTGCAGATTTTATCAAAATCGGAATATGCTCGTTGCTGAACCAAATTTGTAAGGTGTATGCAAAGATTTATTTTTTGTTTCACTTTTTTATAAATTTGGATCCAAAAATAATCAAAAAAAGAGTAGCTAAAGTAAAAGAGATTTAAACTTCAATGCAATTCTTTCTTTTTGTTTGGTTATGCATATACTATTGTATATACAGAGAATTTTGTTCACCTTACCTATACAATTTCAACGTATAATATCAATTTCGTATACCTATTCAAATAGCGGTGCTGTAGGCAGAAACGCAAGAATAACTATTTTTATTTAAATGTCTATAACAACAGTACCTAATTGCTTGTTAAGGATTCTATTATTGATTTATTAATATATAAGTTTACTTTTGATTTTAAAGGCACTATTTTTTTAAATCCCCTTTTCGTTTTCATTCTTTGAATTTTCTAACGAAGATTGTCGGAGATATAGTCTTGGAAGAACATAGATCAATTGAAAAGTGGAGAAAAGCAATAGAGTTTGCTGAAGTTTTCGGAGTGAGCTAAAACGTAATTTCTAGACTTTGGAATCACTTTCTAGAAATTGGAATTCCTGGATGAAGACAAAGGAAAAGTCGGCCAACGTGAACAATACCAAGAGAAAATCGATACCTGTTGCAATTGGCATGTGGAAATTTCGCCTTTACTGATCTTAGGTTCCAAGCTATTGCCTCTGAAGGCTACCAATGCAAATAATAAGAATTCGTTCACGTACGTCTGATTTATATTCCCGAAGACCGTTCTTTTGTAAAGCATAAAAGAGCTTGCTGTATTTGGGCAAACAATCATATCAATTGGCATCGTAATAAATGGTAGCAAATCCAGATTTACGTTGCAGACAGAAAATAGGCGTATTCTGATTTCCCTTCAACCTGGCACATGCGCCCACAATTTGTCCAAGAAACGCTTCAATACAAGAGAACGAGAATGAAGTGGCCAGCGAAATCTGAGATGGTACACCAATTTACTTGGTTTACTGTGAGAAGACGTATTTTTGGATGATAAATACCTCTATGAACAGGTATTAGGAATTGTCGTCAGGGAGGACTAGGACATATTTCCCGAACACTCGATGTCCTAAGCCGATCCATATCATTACAATATTAAACGTTGTTCTTACTTATGGCGAATATACCCATTACTAACCCCATTTTCTTTGTGAAAAGTAAAACTTCTATAAAGCTTAATATTTCCGTATTCAAAAAAATACTATGAGGAAGGGGATACTTACAGGAATCCGCGAACCCTAAGTTTCGTTAATGAAGGAATTGGAAACTCGTAAGAAAGTAGTTCTGTTTAAAACTAAGTTTCGATAATCTCGCAAGCATTGCATATTTAAATATTTACGATCTTTTAAGAATCTTTTTTGTGTTTTGGAATAATTGGCGATGTATTTAAAAGTTTTAGAAACACGCCGTGCGTGTTTTGGGCAGAGCAAATCGAGAAGCGAAAGTTTTAGCAGCTTCAGGAACAATAAAATTAAAGTTTACGTAACATTAAAATGAAAAAGCTAAAGTGCAAATACAGATGTAATGTTATCTGAATCTGCACTTTATTTTTTTTGTTTTTACAAATGTTTCATAAATTTTAATTTGTGTAAACTGAAAGTGTGCCTTTCAGAAAACTTTCTGTTTAACAGTTGACTTAATTTTCATATTACCTTAAGAATTATGTACAAAATTGTTAATTTTAAAATAGATTTTATTTTAGTTGCCTCACCTTTTTCACTGCAGGAATATAAACGCCGTTTTCCCGTCATTCCGTTTAGTTTTTCTCATAGTTGGTTGCTCTTGAAGTGCCTTTGGTGATGATGCACTTACGACATTATATCGCTGTAGCCGTTGTGTTGCATAAGATAATTACTAGTGTGTTTCTAATGCTGCGAGGTATTCGCGTAGGCGATCACGACCTTTAAAAAATAATGAGAGGAGTGTGCACGTTCAGTATCGTCTCTGGCATGATTTGAAATGGACTTCAGAAAAATTACATTTTGAAGACGAGAGAATTATAATGAAGGAGTGTTTATTTTCGAAAGTTGTCTATTAAAAAAATGTTTATATTGTTTTATCTTGACTTGTACTATTTTGTAATTTTAATGTATATTGCTTAATTTGACTTTTATAATTTTCTTTTAGTATTTTGTATTTGCATTGTTCATCCAGTGAACAATTTTTCATTTGAGAATATAATATCTACGGTTCTTTAAGAACTTTCGGTGTTCAACATGTGATTATCATCTAATGAATTTTTATGTTTAAGGTGTTCTTACAATAGGAATTCTATATCTTTCGTTTGAAAGAAAAAAATTTTCCATGAAAGACTATAATTACACAGGCCAACCAATAAATATTTTTTAAAAACTTTTTTCAAAGTTAAACCTGTTTCTTATGTATTTTGGTGTGCTGAATCCAAATTTTCAATCAGTTTTCAGCGATAGTATTAAAATATATAGCTAAGATTTAAAGGTACGTAATTTATTATTGATATATATAATTGAAAAATTTAACATTTTATTATTACAATGGTAGTTTGAATATGAACAGTTTTTTACATATTAATCTAAAGTTTCGTATTTCCTCACCCTCTTCGCGGTAAAAGCTCGAGTGTAGCTTTTCCTTTTATATGATGCTCCTGGAGTTGCTCGTAGAAGGGTCCAACAGTAATCTCCCATCATGTTGACATTCCAACGACCCTGATACCGTTTCTCTCTCTCCTTTATATCTTGGTGGATATAAAGGAGATATGCCCTTGATCCTCCCTTACAGCTCCAAGATTGTCAGGGAAAAAATTTAAATGCGATTGTAAAAAATGCACCTGCAGATTAGAAAGTATATGCCTTCGTGATTTTCTTTGTATTAGTCACGCAGATAGTCAAAAGTGCACTTTGAGCATTTACTACCAATTAGGTGTAGAGATCAAGGTATTATTATACGCTTACAATGCATAAATAACGGATTTAGCACGTCAAAAAACATAAAGAGGTGCCAAAGTTATAATAAAAGTTTTTTCATGATTGGCCTGTGTTAGTAATTGTGCATTTTTGTATATATTTTTAAATCTACTAATGGCGCCCAACGTGAAGCATGTACAAAATTATTTTACTATCTATTATGATATTCACAATAATTATTAAGATCTAGTATATGCTTATGCGATATATGTAGTGTGAAATAGTGTAACACTTTTTACTGTGGATTTTTTTAATTTTTTTTTCAGAAATTTTGTCGCCCTATATGGGGCTTATTTGTACGATTACAAAAAATTATAATAGTTTCCACAACGATAATTTGTTTCATACATTCTCTGTTCTTATTTTGTTCTATATCAATTCAACTCTTTTGTAAATTACTTTAAAGAATGTCCGAAATGATAATTCCGCGGATTTAACAGTGGAATAAAGTTATACAAAACGGTTTGAACATTCTAACAGTAGGAACTGTTAGTTCAAAAATAAAAAAAACAGTACTACATTGTATTTCCTTAAAGAATTTAACTGTTAAAAATATATGTACATAATCCTTTAACGTTGGTATAATTTGTTTGCATATAGAGTGATTGTATTTTGAACTTAATATGTCACTAAAACGTGTGCCTACGGTGTCCATGTAAAACTTAGGATCTAATTCGCCCAAAAAAGATTTAAGAAAATCTTTGCTAGTCAATTATTCTACACGAACTCGTCCTATTACTTTCAAATCACAAACCAATTAGCCTTCGTACCTATGTAATTCCTAAATTATATAAATATAAAACAACAATACAATTGAAGCCTTTTGTACATGTTCCTACATACATACCTCCGACGGTCCTGTGTCTATGTACTGGCGGTGCCGCTGTTCGTCTTGTGTAAGAATCTCTTGAATAATTCAAGCGTATATACTTGATGGTAATGAGGTTTTAGAGCCTACGGTGCGCTCCGCCTGCTATTACTTCAATTCCCGATGTATGTAAATATATTACTCGTTTTGAGTGACACTATATTACTAACCTCATGGTTGAATTCATGATTACTCTCATAATTGCAGCAAATGGAATGTGATTCTTTGTGTGTGTTCTAATATTTCAAAGTAGTTCTTTTTAGTTCAAGTAAATATGTATACTTGAAATAATTTGTGTGAGAGAGGAAAAGGAAGAAAAGGGAAAATTATTTAGACAAAGGAACGAAAAAAAAAGGAAAAAGACGGCTTAGCATTATTTTTTTGTTTCTAGGAGTATAGCTTTTTGCTCACAAAGCAGAGGGTTTCTTATATAACAGTAGCTAGAGACCATGCGGGATATAATCACAGTGATTGATATCCATAATTACAATAATTTTTTTGGTAAACTTTTTTTGAGCCATATGGCCTCATGTTCATTGCAGAAGCATTGCATATTTTCGATGAACATGTACATACATCAGATCGTTCACAGGAAAAACGTTCACAAGAAAAAAATTGGTTGAAATTGGTTTTGAATTGGACCATACATTCTATTCTTCGAATGTAGCATAGTCAGACGATTGTTTGTCCTCATAACTTAAAAGTCATTTGAAGGATAGAAAGTTTTTGGTAAGATGGTGAAGCCATATGTGACAAAAGCAAAAAATTTTTCGAAGGGAACGTTTTGCTAAATGTGTAAATCTAAAAGGAGAGTGTGTTGTATGGACGAATTTTTTGTTTTGAAATGTTGTGGCGTTAATTTTAAAAATATATATAAAAATATAAAGTAATTTGGATGTTTGTGAACTATAATCACAGATGAAAACAAAGAAATGAGATGAAGTAAACAAGAGGATTTTAAAAGAAAACAAAACTCTTTCATCATGAATATTATTAAAAGCAAGATACTTATACAGAGTTGAGTAAATAATTATTCGATTAATAATTTTACAAGATAGGGAAGCATATGTACTATGGCTTAATAAGGCGAAACAATGAAACCTTGAAAAAAAAATATACCCACAGAGAGCTAGATGGTTAGACTACAGATTATCAATGCTGTAATAGAGATTAATAAAAAGAAAGCGTTGCGCGGAAAACGCTCAAGGAAGAAATTGTTATAAGGTGTAAGAAGAGACGTTGGGGAAATACATGGAATATATAATTAGTTTAACTTGTGTGGAAGATGAATACTAAAATGTGATGCAGATCAGAAAAATTTGATACCAAGTAAATCTCGTCTATCGAAAAGCTATTTCTCTATCATTCAGAAAAGCTCAGACTAGTCCACAGCATGAGAAAGATATTGGCTACTTGATTTCTTTTCTGTCCTTGTTCACTTTCCAGATGTACATACATACATATAGAAAGAGGAGTGTGAAATACATAAAGTTCCATTTGGAATACGTAACTAGAGACGTAACTATGTAATAGCTCAAATAAAATAATATAGGTAATGCCAACTAAGAAACTAAAAATAAAGACTTGCTTAAAAGTTATAATTTATAAATAGCGTAACGTATTGTCACCTAAGCAGACCTACCAATTACATTAATTGTGGTATGGAACTAAGCTGTAGATAAGCGATGTGTTACATAAGTATATATAAAGATATACACGCTGTCCTAGTCCTACAATGCGCCCTTTTAGTATTTCACAAACAAATCTAAAAGCACATGTGTACTATAACCAAATTATTTTACACATTCTTAAATTTAAGAAGAGTACTTCAAGAGGTGTAGTCATCTCTAATGAAAATCTTGAGATTATCAGCATACATTAAACATTCAGCGGATAAATAATCAGAAAAGTCATTTACTTGCTTTTCGTAAACAGTAGAGGTCCCTGTGGTATTCCAGAAGAGCAACAGCTGGTATATAATTTAAAACCGAGACAATCAACATACTTGAGGTGGTTCATCAAATAAGACCTGATAATACGTACTACTCGTAGATTCGAAGATAGACCGAATGCATTCAGATTACTAAAAATATAGGAATGTTGCGTACCTGGTTGAGTGCGTAAAAAAATTATGTATAAAATAAATCATATCAACTTGGTACTGATGATCAAGTGCGGCCGATATATAATCAGTAAAATAACAAAGATTTGTGACTGTAAAACGTTCCTTAATGAAACTATGTTGCTGAATCTATAGTTGATTTCCACGTGATTCTAGATACGAAATTAGAGACGTTATATGGTATTTGAGAAATACTATATCTTATCTAAACCGTTATAAACAGATTAAGATCGCGTACGGTGTATATCTAGCCAGAGTCCAGTCGTTAGTATCTTCGGATCCCAAAATGGTTTGGAGTTTTATCAATAAGAAGCGTGGCCAACCGCAGATACCTACTTCAGTATACTATAATGCAGATGAACTGGAGGGCGCGCAGGTTATAGTTAATAGACTTGTCGATTACTTTGCAAGCGTTTATATTATATATCCAGACAGAATAGCAACAGTGCTTGCGAAATTAATAACATTCCCACTGTGACTGTCTCCTTCCCATCAGAAAAAGGTATCGACAGGGCAATAAGGAAGCCGAAAGATAAAATGACGGTGGGACAAGATCGCGCACCTAACTTTTTACTTCGCAACTGTAGGATTCTTTTAACGTATCCGCTAACAATTCTTCTCATCTTGGCCTTAAGAACCAATACCTTTCCCGAAATATGAAAAACTTCTAAAATATGTCCAACCTTAAAGACGGATGCTGCATCCAATATTGATAATTATCGCCCGATATCAATTCTTGGAAGTTTTCGAAAAGACTATATTCACACATAACCCTAAAATAAAGAGTTACAGCTCATCATTTCAGCATGTGTTTATAGAAGAACGATCAACTGTCTCCAACTTAGTGTGTTTTTCGCAGTTCGTGTCTTCTACTGTCGGCATTCAGGGTCAAGTAGATGTTATTTACACGAATTTTATCGTATTGGCCATGACGTTCTCCTTTATAAATTACAATCTTTTGGCTTCGTCGACTCTCTTTTATTATTTTCGGATCGTATTTATATATATAAATACGATCCGAAAAATAATGTGAGTTACCAAGGCCATAGGTCCTACAGTTTCTGTGCTACTTCTGGTGTACCTCAGGGTTCGAATATAAGATCGAGGCCATTCCTAACTTTTTTAATGATTTGCTCAATATTTTGGAGTGCGAAAAGTGCGCTTTTGATGATGACTTATGTTGCCCTATATCTACTACAGCTCGCTATCTTCGCCTGCAAAAATCTCCGCATGGTGATAAAACAACATGCTATCTATGAACGTCTCGAAATGTAGAATTGTGACTTACTCAAATAAAAATACACCTATAGTTTATAACTATACTTTGGAGAATACAGTGCCTACTTGAAGTCATGAAATTACAGATCTTGATGTTTACTTCGTTTGCAGTTTCAGTTTTGCTAAACATATTGATAAAATATGTATGTGGGTGGGCATTAAAACCTATGGGATTTATTTTATGAACATCCTGAGCTTTCGTCGATGCGCATACTATCACGATTTTATATCATACATACGTCTGTTCAAGATTGGAATACGACTCTTTGATATGGTGAACTTACTACGAAGTTCATAAATCTATTGTTGAAAAAGTACAGTGAAAGTTTCTGAAGCTTCTATGTTATTCCGTGGACACCCTTCCAGAGGCATTGATTACAAAGCATTACTTGCTAGAACTGAAACAATTTCTCTCAAATGCAGACGTGGTTTGGCTTCGGTAAAATTTTTGTACAATTTGATATGCAATGAGATTGTCCACAACGTCCCTTTCAACTTAATTTACTGCTACCCAGACCATTTACTCGCTCAAGTCCTACCGAGGACTAATATTGTTGGCAATTCGACATTATACATAATGTGCCGCACTGTAAACTTGGTTGCTAATGATATTCACCATGTTACCCTACAGAAGGTATCTGAGCGTGTGACATGCTTAGTTTTATTTGTCACTTCACTACATATTCGATGAGTGTACATGAACTTTACTCATTTTCCATTATTCTCAGTTCTGCAATAACATTTCACAGACTTTAAGTACGAGTAGCATAGTAGTCTAGGTAGATATGGATGCTCTGGTTGTGTTCTTTTTGTGCTGGCCTGAAAAAAAGATCTTCTGCTTAATAAATTCAAAAGTAAATCAATAAACTCTCTTTGATTCATCTGCATAATGATTAACTTACAAGCATAATGTGCCATGATATAAATCAATTCAATTTTTGATCGTTGATCGTTGCGAGAAGCGTTAAATTTTATGCCTATAGCTGCGAAAAATTATTGCTTGCTTGTTTATTGCAGGTTTAACGTATATATGTGTATAAATAGACTTACATAGGTATGGATATGCTAATATTGTAATTCACTTGTTTTCTTGTAAAAGGAATTTTCTGTTGGACAAACAAAGATATTATTATTAATAATAAAATAATTTGGCTAAACGAAATGTACTTTTGAAATCAAAGAGTTACATTTTTGAACAATTCAGCGTTAAACGTATTATTAAAACAACGCCCTCTTTTACTGCTTTTAATTTTAATTTACAATGTGTCGGAGTATTACTTAATTTTTATAGAAATATGCGGTCTTTTAGTATGTATTAAACATGCATAATTGAATAGCATTGTAATATTGATTACCGTCATTGATGGCCAGGTACGTTCAATTATGCAATCATTATATTCACAAGTAGATATCGATTTGAGCATATGGTCAGCTGACGAATATAATATCGAAAGGAGGTTATGTGCGATGTAATAAGTGTCTTTAAAAACTTTTACTTTCGAATATGCCGAATATTACCTTAAGTATTGCGAAATCTGTCTTACACATGCTAGTTTAAAATATCAATTAAAAAAAAGAAATGAGATTAATAAGTAAGATAAGAAACTGCAAATATCATATATAGGGTCTGGTCAAATATCAATATCGCTTGCATTTTATGAATTTGACGAATTGGTATTATTGCGCAATAGTTTATATTGGGTTGTTTTTGTTTTGCAATAGGTGGCGATTGTTCATTTTTGCAAGTGCATATATAATAGTTCTAACCTCATTTTGAAAAAAAAGCGATTTGGTCGAGTGTGAAGTTTTATAAAGATTTTATAATGGAAGACAAAAGTGTGTATTTCGATCATATTTTACTCTTTTACTTCCATAAAGACAGAAACGTATCAAGATTTTAAAAAGCCGTGTAAAGTTTACGATAAGAGTGCTCTACAAGAAGATCAATGCCAAGGATGATTCATGAAATTTCGTGCTGTTGATTTTAATCTTTTCGGTCAGGGAGGGCTATTGAAGTTGATAACGACAAAATGAAGGCGTTGATTGAGAGGAACCCACAGCACACGACAAAAGATGTAGCTGAAACTTTAAACATCTATTATTTAACTGCATATGACCATATGGGAAAACTGGAAAACTAGAGCACATCAGCAATCTCATGTGTTTAAATTCCACATAGCGGGCATAAACATCTACGATATGCTCTTTATACATGAGAAAAGTTATTACTTTCCGATTTATAATTGATGATGGTAACTTGTGTTTACTACAATGTGTTGCGAAAACGGCCGACTCCAAAATTTACTTGTCCATCATCGAAAGCAGACATTCCTCAGTGGAAGGTTATGCTTCTAGTGTAGTGGAATTTTAAAGTTGTTAATTCGAACGTGTATTGTCGATAATTAGACAGACGAATTTATCATTCCGAAACGTTCAAAGCGAGTTAATCATAAAAGATTAATACACTACAACGCGAAACCACACACAAGTTTGGTAGCCCGTTAAAAATTATTAGATTTTGAATACGATGTGTTGCCACGTCCATCACATTTACTGCATCTTACTCTTGCAGACTTTCATTAGTTTTGTTTTCAACAAAACGTTATGGATTCGACTAAGATAAGGCTGTGAATCCATGCAAAGTTTATCGACGATAAGAATAAATCCTTCTATGTATTATGAAGTTCGCCAAAAATGGTAAAATGTCTGGGAAAATTACGGTTACTATATAACTAATCGATCTTTTCTTATGTTGTTAATTGACCCCTGAAAAATAGGACAAATACGTCATTAAAGAAATAAGTCTAAATTGTAGCGAAAATAGATAGAAGCGAAAATTAGGCTAGTCAATGCGGCTTCCATAAACATGGTTTAATAAAGAGCAAATATATCTGACAAATTTTCACTGAATCATCTTGAGTGGATGTTCATGAATTCGCTAGTACGAATCATCAATCGAACCAATGAAAAGAATAGTTTTCAAAGTCTACACGCTATTAAAATAGCTACAGTTTCTGATAGTAAATTCCAAGGTTTTTGAGCAGACGAAATAATATAATTAATGTGAACGTTAAATGTTAGACTAATATCGAATAATAAGTCTAAAATGTTAATTTTCTTTGCTTTTTACATCATGTATATAATGCAGAAACATTTTGAAAAAATTCCCGGTCTCAGCATGAGATTCGACCTCGCGATCTCATGTTAACCGAGCATGCGTCTTCATTCTTAGGTCACGGGAAACTGTGAATTCTAGTCTTCTAATCTGCCGTAGATTGTATTATGGGAATAGATAGTAAATGAAATCCATGGTAAGTTTTTAATTTCATATAATTGTATACTTTTTCGATGAGTTATTGAAAAATTTTAATTTTAATCGGTTTTTATATTGTATAATTATAACTTGTCAGTTTCACATCGTAAAAGCGCATAATTATATGCAACATGGCCCAAAACTTTATCAATCCAACAGATAATGACAGTCATAAAGCAACAAATTGATTCATAAAAATGTCCGATTTTTCTCTATCGCGCGTAGACGTCTAATCTAAACAAATATCTACATGTTTAACCAAATAAGCTACGAGGGAGCGTTTTTATATTCGCGGAATGGGGGACAAGGGGTGGAAATAAAAAAACCAAATTATTTTTCTTTTTCAATATATTCACCTGCAAGACGGATACACTTTTCACATCTTTCAATTAATTTATTTATACCCTCATAAAAAAATGATTTCTCTTTATCTGCAAAATACGCCGAAACTGCCTCCTTGACTTCATCATCGGCAGTAAATTTTTTACCCCGCAGCTCTTTTTTCATTTTCGGAAACAGGTGATAATCACTCGGGGCCAGGTCTGGGCTGTAGGGTGGGTGATTCACAATTTCGAAGCCCACCTTATGCAGGGCAGCTAACGCAACGCGGCTCTTGTCGACGGGCGCGTTGTCGTGCAAAAGCAGAACACCTTTTGTCAATTTTCCCCGTCTTTTCTCTTTAATGGCTTCTTTTAGTCGCTCTAATATTCGCGTAATATTCTCCGGTTATAGAAACACCTTTATCTTTATAATCAATCAACAATATTCCTTCCGAGTCCCAAAATACCGTTGCCATGAGTTTCCCAGCTGATTGTGACACTTTAAATTTCTTGGGAGGTGCTGTGCCCTTTTTATGCCACTGCATGGAGCCTTGTTTGGACTCAGGTTCATAATGATGAACCCAAGTTTCGTCTCCAGTAACAATTCCACTCAATACACCATCCTTGTCTTCATTACAGAGGTCCAAAAATGCACGCGAACACTCTACGCGCTGTTGTTTTTGCGGCGGCGTGAGCATTCTCGGCACCCATCTTGCGCTGACCTTAGACATGCCGAGATGATCGTGTAGGATTTTAAAAATTGTTGTATCGGATACTCCAACCATTTCTGCGAGTTGTTTCTTCTTTAGTCGAGCATCTTCGAGTACAATTTGTTCAACTTTTTGGATAAGTGCTGGCGTGGTCACCTCAATGCTCCTGCCCGGCCTCGGGTCGTCTTCAAGGGATTCCCTTCCTTGTTTAAATAAACTATGCCACTTGTACACCATGGTTTTTCCTGGACAAGAGTCGCCGTAAACCAATGACATCTCATTCATTATGGTCGCGACTGATTTTCCTTGCCTGATAAGGAACTTTATAACGGCACGATATTCGATTTTTTCCATATTTCACTTTTCACTCCTGATTATGTTACTTGGTTGACGATAGCTCAAAGACTAACTGTCTAATAACAATGAAACTTCGTATTTATACTAATCATGAGTCGCTGCACAGGCCACGCCCCCAATGCGCCTACTCACCCCTCTACAACCCGCTCATTCCGCGAATATAAAAACGCTCCCTCGTATATAGTCTTGAAAGAGCGTCAATCATGATGAAATGCATATTGCGAACTTCATAATAAATATGATTGAAGAAACCAACTGATTGGGAAATTGCTATAAAAGTGTATTAAAGTTCAGTGTGCGCAAAACTCCCTTCTTGATTTCAATAAGGTATTATAAGACAGGACGATGTCAAAGAAGAGTGGAGATAGTGTCCATGAACGTTGCGGAACGGGAAGTTTCTAGTTAGATTTTACTGTAGAAGCATATATTTGTCAAAACGTGTTTGCATTAATTTCGTAGATGATGTTTCATATTCACTTTTAAATTTCCTTTCATTAGGCAGTTTTGGACAAAAATCGATTACGTTTTGGGTAGAAAGTTTTAGAGAAACAGGATCTATTGTCGAAAACGCGTGGACTATCTCGAAAACAAACGCACGAGAATACTGATACGGTCAGGCGTTCCACTTGCCAGCATTCGACGTGTTTTGGCTCTCTTAACGCTTTTTAGAAAGAATTCTTCACCAAGACTTTTGTTCCACCTGTATAAAATGTATCAGTGCAGTTCTTGAGGAAAATGTTTCCTGAGAACTTGATCTCCATGAAAAGAGATTTCCTTGGGGTGCATGCTTGCCAGATTTAGCTCCCGTGTCTTTTTTCTGTGTAGTTATTTAAAATTCAGCATTTATAAACATCGTCCGAAAAACCTGCGAGATCTAAAGAGACAATTTCATGAGGAAATTCGCGATATACATCAAGAAATGTTCGAACAAGATATGAGCAGCTGTGTTTGAATAATGACTGACACTACTCAATTGATATTTTAAAAATTGCCTGAAGTAAATTTTTTATTGCATCTTTAAACTAGTGAAGAAGTTATGCTACACACTGTATACAGTAATGGTTGATGATGTATCCAACTTCTAAATACATTTGAGGGATATAATTGAATGATAATAAACATCGAATGATCCAACTTCTACATCGTTGCAAAGTCAGATAATCGTAGATTTAAATACTTACTAATTGAGAAGCACCACTAAATTTCATTCATAAGTTGTATTAGTGACACACTCAACATTCATTTTGTTATCAATCTTTTATAAGAGTCAAATCATTTTTTAATATCAAAATGGTCGAATTAATTGCATTTACTTATATTGTTATTATTATCTTTTATTTTATTAAGCATGGAGAAGAAGGTACAATAGATCAGTTGAATTGTTGTTGCAATCCAAGAATGCATGTAATGTAATCCAATTGTAATTCAATTATCAATTGCGGACGAGAATGTTTAAATATTAAGTATATATATATATGTATATGGTATATATATATACATAAAATGACCTAAATATGATATTTAAATCTAATATGTACATATCGTAGTCGCATTTCCTACAATTTTCTCCGTAATATGTCCTTCCGTACACCGAATTTCCTTTTCCGGAAACTCATTATGCTTATGTATATATTTGATAAATCCCTAGTAATCCATCAATTCCTTTCATAAACTAATATTGGGTTTGTCCTATGTAAACCCTCGAGCAAAACTCCGATTAATACTGTTTAATAATCAATTTGTTCGGATGTCTTTATGAAATATCTATTAAGAGACGGTTGTTTGAATCATTTTGCTTATACGCACTTTGGATTAATTCATAAAAAAAATCTAGTAGAAATAATATATTTATATCTCAAATCACTGTAATATTTCTTTTTTATTTTTCAGATGTTTTTGTACCCATTTCTTCTTTTGGTCGGGATCCTGACAGCTTCCGTTTCATCGCAGTCGAATTACGCGAATCAAGCCAACAATATCGAATATGTGGGCGACGGTCTACCCGAACAGGCCACCTTAGACGGTAAGGTAACGCAATTAGACGACCTGAGTCCCGTCATCTTCTTGAATCGCACCAAGGCGGCTCTAAATTGCGCTCAAGGATCAATGCAAGTCGAGCTTAAGTTCAACGACAACTTTTACGGAATCGCCTATGCAGATTTCGACAGGAATTCAGCGTGTAGGGTCGCGGGAAAAGGCGGTTTGAGTTACAAATTGGAATTACCATTGAAAGGATGCGGTACCAGACAAGTAAGTCCTAGTAAGAAGAATTACTTAGGAAATTTAGTTAGTTTTGCTATGAATTTCTTTTCCGTTGAGATTTGATAATTTTTTTTAATAATTCTCTTTGATTAAAAAATTTCTATTTGCGTATATTTAATGTAATTTTTAAAACTAAAACTCATATATTTATGCAAACTGCGTTATAAGTAAAAGGGGCATATGAGCGGCGCGCTATAGACGTGAGCTTGATAGTAAGTAAACGAACTAAAATAAATAATGTGTTACACAAAACGTTGGTCAAACACTTGCCTTTTTAAGCAGCGTATTCAGTGTTATAATAAACTTCATAATTCACTAATAATAACTTATTTCTTTTATGAACAAGTCTTTTTTGTGACCTTCGTCGTTGCGACATAGTTACACACAGCGCGTAAAACATATTCAGTCAATAATAAAACAGTTAAAAATAGAATATAGACTAACTTCATGAACAAGAGCTATTATTGGCGAACGTTATAGCACCCTACTTTACACCCGGCTGCACGTCTTATGCTTCGTCGTTTAATTTTGCCCTCTTTAGTTATAAGCCCTTTAAATTTGGTACTCATACCATATACACCAAATCAAATACATTTAAACAAGCTCTTCTACTAAAAGATTGATATAGTAAATAGAAAAAGAAGTCAAATTAATTCATTATTATTATTATTATTTGACTGTATTTTTTTGGTTCCAATTAAATTTTATAATTTCAAATTTAAAATCATATTAAAGTAGTTTTATTTTGTTTCTGTTAGTTCCATGTATAGAGAAATCTGTTATGTTTCTATTTTGGTCGTATTCTATTTAATTTTGTAGGATCCTCTTCGTGTTTTCACCAACAACATTGTAGTGAGGTTCCATCCAGGTCTGGAAATGGACGGAGATGAAATAATAACAATAGTTTGCCGCTATCCACCACCTATCGCTCCAACGCCCGATCCATTACCAGGTTTACCGTAAGTTGAATGTATTTTTTTAGTACATATATAGTACACATGCATATTTTTGTATTTAATTTTTCTATTTGAATATTATTAATAATACCAATATGATAAACATTCTATGCCGTTATACAAAGTTAGAAATTATTCAAATTTAGAAATCTTAATTCCAGACATATCATTCAGATTGTAATGTAATTTGTTCACTTCATTAAAATGTAATAAAATTAATTTTAAAATTCAATTACAACAATTATCTCTAATAATTAAGTCATCGTTATTTTAAAATGTAGTTTAATTAAGAATCTTCGAGAGTATGGATAAAAATTGCCGAAACTGGTTGGCAGGGAGAATAATAGTAATGGATGAAAAGTAAATAGAATTTAATTTTCAAGCTTGAAAACGAAATAAAAATATGATGTAAACAAGTTATTTAAACTGTGAGATGATTACGAACTGCAATATTGCTTACACTATTACTCTATAAAGAAGATTTTGTAACTGAACCACAAGAAAACATATGCTATCTTTTTAGCCAGACGATTGTGTCCTAAATCTCTGATTTAAATCTTGTATTATTTACCTTTCTGATCCTTGAATAAAGAAAACATGGAGTGAGATTTATTAAAAAAGTAAATCCTGTGTGTATACAGATACATCAAAAGGGGTACTTAAAATGAGACTGTATATAGCACATTTAAATGCATTAAAAGAAAAGAAAAGAACTATATATAGTACATTTGAATGCATTAAAAGAGAAGAGATACATATGTATATCTAGAAATACAAACAATTATAAGAAAAATAGGAAATAATTTTTGTTTTCATTTGAAGAACAATAGCATGTAATAGGCTTGATATCACAGAAGCATATGTAATACATTCTTGCATCATAGTTATCGCCAGTCCCAATAATAGCAATATAATATCAAGGAAAATGAAAAAGGATCTGAAAGTTCATTTTCCTCGCAATACAACTAAAAAATATATGGAAAGAAAACGAATAGCATCAATTATTATGGAAGTTATTTGTATAACCACAAGAACATTAACGCAACAGCTAAAAATTATAAATTATCTGAAAAAACAGTGAACAGCACTAGAGTGATATCTTTCTTGCACTTGTCGATAAAGTTAGATATACTGACGAGTGTTGGTATTATACGAAACGCGTCTCTATCATTAGTTTGTCCGCAAATATTTGATTATATTCATTAAATTTTCCAATATCTGTTCAATGCAATAAAAATGTTTTGTCACATATTTTAACATTATTGTACTCGGCGATTAAAGAACATCATTGTCTGGTGTACCCCAGGATAGCGTCTTTGGTCCTACTTTATACTTAATATATACAGTTGACATACAAAAAATTAAAACGAGAACATTGGCTACTCCGTCAATGTAGCAGTATTATTTTCTGCTGTAATTCAGATACTTATTTACAAAAACAAAAGTATATAAATACAATTCAAACAAGTGTGAAAGATTAGAGAATAAAAGCCAATCACATCAAATCAATTTATATAATATTTCCAATAAAATAGAACTGTTCTGAAGTAAAATTAAATGGTCATCAACTGAAACAGGCTGACTCAGTTGAATACCTTGGGATGCACATGAACAGCAAATTAAACTAGCCAAGAAAAACAACTTGTTATACAACATTGAAAATATTACTGGATATTAGGGAGTGTGTAACGATAAGAATGTCTAATATAATAGAAATAATATGGTTTATTTACCCAACAGTAAATAAATAACAATAACAGAACAGAACACGAAGCTTCGAGTATATGCATACATACATCTTACACATATTGCGAAAAAAAAGCAATATTGTAATAATCAGAGACGGAGCGAAGACATCATGGGTTCCAATTTGACATTTTGCACATATGAATCAAAATACGCGCAGAGAAATAAATGCTTATCAAGTAACAGTAAATATATCTTCTCAAAAGGAAATATTGCAGGTTTTATAAAACATTTCACAAATCCTGACTGTTAACCGTTAACATTCAGAGTTCAAATGAAAGTAAATCACCAATAATTGTTCCATATGCTCAGTCGTTAATAAATATTTGTCGCTGAAAATTCATTTACACATTGAACAACTCTTCAACATCTACCGATGCAATAGGGACATATTTAAAGTATGGCAAGTTTTTTTAGTGACAGCACATTTATTCCCGGTTCGGAAAAATCTAATTCTTTACCGGGTAAATAAGTCGGTAGTTTCATCTACTGACACCCAAATATGTATATCGTTTATGTTGCAGTGCCAGTAATACGTACTTTATGTGTATTCGACGACACATACCGTCGAATTCTAAAACAAATGTTTTATCCGCCTTTCAACAATATCTGGCGATGAATGTGGACGGGACATATTTATGCAATAAAACTTACATAACTAATAACAATAGATCGAGCCACCAGAAACGGCACCTACGATTTAACTAAATTATTCCCAGCAAAAAAGCCCGTTTATCAACGTCACCTACATTCACCGCGATAGATGCAAGTACTTTTATACATACATATCGCGACTTGTAAACATCATCATCAACATCACTGCGTCGCATTGACGATCTCGAGTTTGACAAATTCGTATATGCACATTACAACATTACGTACAGTTTGTTTCGTATTATTGTATTACTGTTATTACTGTGTCCAACTTCGAATTACATTATTCGCTAAGTTCAATCCTCGAATGTACTACTGACTGCCCTGGTAATAGCATAAAAAAATATAGTTATAAAAAATATAATTATTACAACTGGTCAAAAAATATACCTTTATATCGACAATCGAGACAAACGAGGGTTTCTCGAGGCGTTCGTTTCACTGTCGGTAGGTTTAAAGTTGTGACTGGATGAGAAGCAAGACGAGAAATATGAAAATTGATGTTAGATAAAATTTAGAAACAGTCAATTCTTCTATGTATTAATTTTTATAAGAAACGTAAACTCCGAGGTAGTAAGTGATGCCTCCTGTCATTTAAGCCATGGCCTTTGAGTGGGTCAATTGAAATGCAGATACGCACTCACAGGATAAGAATCCAATGTAGAAGACGAAATTCACTCTATTAGTTAAAGGTGATCTCATAAGTTTTATAAGAGAAGTACTAAAGCCAAACGAACTTAATTTATTTTAACGGGAGTTACCAATTACTGGGCTAATAAAATAAGTGAACACTACAAAGCCTGTTACGGCGGAGCGACTAAGTAGAAATCCACGTTGACGAGAAGACAGAAGAGGTGTCATGTGAATTGAAATGCGATTTTACATCATTTCTCCAAATATTTTTGCAAAATTTGAGAGAATCACAATCGACTGATAGTTATTTCACTTTAAATTGTCTTTCTTAGAGATAGGTGTGATTCTAGACTCTTTCCAGAGAGTAGGGACTACTACATTCCTCACTCTTTGGAAACCTTATAGATAAGTTGGTCAATGGTGGCTAATGGTTTAGTCAAAACAAGTCTGATGTCTCTAACCAAAAAACTCAGTACAAAATGATCGCCACCTTTTCTTCAGAGATCAAGTCTTAAGCTAGATAAAGATGATAAGAAATCGGAAGCTGTGCTATCAATGTGAGTAAAGGTATTAGAGAAATATTGTACAATTGCGGTAACAATGTCTTGTTGTGATTACAATGTAGAGTTGTTATGACACAGTTTTCCAGGAGTCCCCAACATTAGATAAATAAGAATCATCAGCAGAAGCAATATATTCTTGCAAAGCGTACAAATTCTTTTAAACTCAACTAGAAACACAGGATTGCGCGATTTTTTCCATTTCCTCTTATGATTTTTTTTAGTTTTAACTACCTTAAAATTTCAGAGGAAAATCATATGCGATAAAAAGGAGATTTGTGGGAAGAATATTGTGAAATTGACTATTTAAAGTGTAATATAGTAATCTAATTATATTATAAGTTTAATATAGAAATACTCGTACTTCAACGTATTCATAACAAAGTTCTACTTTAATTACTGCACCGTGGCATGTTCCAAACTTCATTGAACGCCATCTAAATGTGTCATCAGTGAAATGTGAAATTCTAAACTATAGTTAAGATTCGTGTCTCGCTGTAAAAACTTTTGAATGTGTAAATAGTTTATTTCTTGTCTTTGTTTATCTACTATAAAAAGTGGGAATTTGTATTCTGCTGGTTTAGAACCACTGTTTCACACGGGTGTCTACGAAGTCTAAGTTTAATATCTTGATGGATATCTCAATTTTTTCAAACATATACATTGGAATATTTAAAAAGATATTGTATTGTCGTCTTAAAAATGATTTTGATGTGAAAATTAATTTGCTTTGGTTTCATCCTTGGGTAAAAGAAAACTTAAAAAAACATGTCAGTATATAAACTTTCGAGTTTGTAGATAATTTTGATGGAGCCTGTGGTTGATTCATTTAATCACTGAAGGATGAAATATAACCGCTTGCCACATTAATTTTCGAATTCTGTATATGTATTTCGACAACTAAGTTGTCATCATCAGCAGATAATTAAAAAGTGTCGCACATGGTAAACCACGGCGAAAAAAGACCCGTACGAAAACAAACTCCGTACGATCCGTGTCGTTGAGAACCAAAATGTACACTGGACAGAAATACGTATACAGACTTCGAAAATTAATGTGGCAAGGGATTATATTTCAACCTTCAGTGATTTCGAGTTTGTAATTGAATTATCTATAAAGTTCACGTGAATTTTCTATAAAAAGTAACGAGTTAGTATTATACGCCAGTTTGCTAGTATTGCTTCACGTACCCAGTAGAATAAGTCCTTATTTTAACAGTTCTTGAGGTTATACACACTACAAAGTTCAGATTATTAAAAAAAAATTACAAAATTAAGGAATACAAAATTTTCTTAACTTAACATGTAAGTCATATAAGAAAAAATTACGTTTAACAATTTTTTATTCTTAAGAAAGTAGTTACTTTCATAAACGAACAAGACGAGCATGTTTAATTTTTTTTTTAAAACGAATTCGCTTCGATTTCTACTTTTTCACATGTCTTTCACGTTTGACAATTTCCCTTTTCGAGCATTTTCATGTCTGACAAGGTATTCAGAATTCTTTGTGAGAGGTAACGTCACTCGAACGTGAAAAAACGAGAATGGCAAAATTTTTCGCATACTGCCCGAGGCCTCTTTCGACTATCTGTTCGGGTTTTCTAACTTCGTCGGAAACGGATTTACTGAAACATTTATTGTGATTTAGGGGAGATGTAAGCGCCACGGGGCTTCAAGGTAACAGCTTCTGGAAATAGAATCTACACGCTGTGTAATTTTCGTTTCGAAAAGTACTCATAACATCGTCAAATTTTAATTTTCGAAATGCTGAATAAATAATGGGTTATATTTCTTTTTCAAGTAAGGAATGAAACGTATAGTACGTTTCATTATAAGTATAAATTTATTTGGTTTGCCAGAATATTCTGTCCTATTTTTATAGTATTGAAAGCAATAAGCATTAAGTAACGGCTAAAATATTACCTGCTCCTATAATTAAAACATAAATAAATAATAAAACTGAAAGAAAAAGAATAAAACTGTAAGTACATAATACCGTAATACCATCTGTCTTGTATGCTAGAGAAACCCGTGTCATTCAGCAGAAACATGATGGAAAAATAGTGCTTAGAGATAACAAATACCTATGAAAAGATAATTAATACAACCGAATGTAATAGAATAAAAAATTACGAGATGAAATTAATGGTGGATCTGCTATCGATTTTGAGTAAAATAGGGGAGAGGTGAAACAACTGGTAGGTCACATATTAACAATTATTCCAGAAGATACATCGAAAAATGTAATCTAAGCTGGAAGGTTGAAGAATAGGATTGATAAGAAAACCTGAATGGATCAGATCCACTCCGTGAACTAAAATGAGATAATTTTTAAGAAATGGAAAAAGAAATGGGAACACTCTAATTTATCGTAATTAATATTTGCTGTCGTATTGAATAATAACTGATAAATCACAGCTAGCTCGACGTTTTAATAACAACAAAATCAACAGCGATACGTAATTCCTCCATTGGTACGATTATCTAAAATTACAAATGCTAATAGCTCAGTTACGATAAAGTTTTAAGCATATGTTCATTAGACATATTTAACTTGAAATTGCTTCAATAACGCATACTTAAGCTGTGGAAATCATGCCATTAGTTATCACTTATGACGTGATCGTTAACGACGACTATTTGAGTTGTTATTTGGTCTATTTTCATCGTATGAAAGATTTATTTATAATAATTATCTTTTCCTTATCTCTTCATTCTTATTTCTATTTTCTGATCAAATGCTTGGAGTTTAATTGTAAAAGCAACTATATAATCTAACATTTTTTTGGAATGTTAGAGTCTAAGTGGATATGTCTACACGAGGTTGCTCTACATAAATTTTAGTCTTCAGTATGCTTCCCTTTCATTCAGTTTGTGAATAACGGCTTGTCTTCTACTTCCGCTTCCATAATGAGTTCATAGAATTCTTCTATATTGCTACCACGTTTGCAGAAATTCCTCCAATATGTCTTAACCGTTCATCTGTGATTAAAGTGTATACATTTTTCCAAGTACATGCTGTTTAATATGGAGGAAGAGTTGGGGAATCCATTGCCATTCCAATTTCTTGGTGATGGAACTCTATTTTAAAGTACGATCTAAATGTATAAATCCTTTAACTGATTGAAATCATTCAGATAACATCTCAAGAAACTTGAAGGAAGGTCAGTTAAGATAGTTAATACATGTTGGTCGTTTGAAAAATAATTCATATAACAAAAACACATGGGATTAACACAAAAAGAATGCAAGATATGAAATGAGGAAATGGAAAAGGACGTAAGCAGGTATCATATGGTAGAATGTAAAAAAATGACAAAGGATAGGTAGAAATAGAAAAGAATGTGTATGTAAGAATACAAAACGACTCGGCTCTACTAGACTTACATATAGAAGTAAAAAGACTTATAGTTAAGAAGAAAGAAACGAATTGATGTATATATTTGTAGGTACATGAAAATTTTGGCATTTATCTTTAAATCCACTATATGGAATACTCGCAGTAAAAACTTCGCAGAATATGTGCCAAGTTAAACACGAGTATTCGTATTATTTTCAATTTTGTTTGATATTTTTAGTTAGTTTTGTAAATACTGATTTTCTCATTACTATTCTTGATTCCATTTACTTGTGACATATTCAGCTCTTTGCCTTTTAGAGAAGTTTATGGAATTTCAGAGGCGTCGCGGAAATAATTTGAAAGAATTAAAGTAAAAGGTTATATATAGATTGCTGGCTATAATATAATTACACATTAAACCGGCTCTGCCGGATGAAACTTAATTGAATTTATAATTACATACCATGCAAGTTCTTATTACGAGTGGGGCATTCACCAATGGCAGTTAAAAAAAAATTCAAGACAGTATATCGGAAATTAGTATCTAATATGATGCTGAACTCGAACTTAATAATCAGTATCGAAAGATTATAATCACCAAAATGAATTTAAGGGTGTACCGTTACTAACTTAATTACAAGTATCAGATTGATTACTTAAACAACGTAGTGTAAAATTCTATGGTTTTTCCGATAATCTATTTCTGTTTTTATTACTTTTCTCTTTGATATGGGATTCTTTATTAGTCTTGATTCCAGAATTGTGATATCAACTACATACAGTTCTATTTGTATTAGTGTATATATTTCTAGTACTTCCTTGATTTTCTGCTTTTTGCTCTGTATTGCTCATACCCAGAACTTTTCTGATTATTTCTTCGACGGGAAATAACTACGTTCGAGTTCCATGTACTACAGAAAGAAATAGAATATGACTTTAGTTAATTTTCGCCTCAATCGTACCTCTTTTACACTAACACTATGCATTATATTCTATTTTCTTTTAATTTGTTAGTTAGTCTAAATAAAGATATAGTCATCGATATGATTCAATACTTCCATTATTATAAATGTTTAAATCAATAACGTAGCATTAAGAGTAAATTTTACGTAATGAGGACTTTATAGAAATCGTTTATAAACATGTTTTATTTTCAGGTTACTCTTGCCAGCTGCTGAACCCGTAGCGCCACCTCTGGGAGGATTCCAAATTCTTCTAATCATCTGTGCTATATTGTTCCTCTCTCTCCTCCTATTAGGTTTGGGCTGTTCTCATTATTGTCTGCGTAGACGCAATATGACCGTCATACGTCGACATCCGTTCTCATCAATCGGAACAGAATCAGAAATAACGAAAATATCCAGTTCACTTGGTAAGAAACACTGGACGGCCATTCGCGCTAACCCAGCATTACGTTACATGCGACTAACCAATCATACTAACTCTATTAATTACATTAACAGGTAACTTATCAATGTTTGAAGGTGTTAAAATACCTCGTGCCCATGCTCCTGTAACAGCAACAGGAAGCAGCTCTGGAAGTGACGGTCCATTAATTAGCGATACTCTTCCTTCAGATTATCCGTCGGAATCCCCGTCCGAACCGGAAGACGAGAGGTCCATACCATCGGCCGGAAGTTACGAGAACGCTGGTTATATTCCCGATGGAAGTGTCTATAGCGAGGGTTATGGAGATGGTCACGAAGAACGGATGCAGGCTGCGACCGCTGGAACTGTTTTATCGCCGTCAAGGTTACCAATGACTCAAGCTAAGGAATCGCCTAAATTTAACGTGGAAATACGCGTTAAGAAACCCCCGCCATCGCCACCAAGCCTAACCCTATCCGATACAGAAAGTTCGGTTAGCAGACTCGATAGGAACCTATCGACTATCGTCGAACAACGAGAAGAGAGCGTAAGGTCTATTGATATTGCAGAGCCAATGGAAAGAACACAATTCACTTACGTTCCTGAATTGCATCCACCACCTAAACACGTACAAGTTCCTCCGACCTATAATAAAATTTTAAGAAGGCAACAGGAGTTCCACGAGGAAATACCCAGGGTTGCTCCGGCGCGATCTATAGCCTCCTTGAATACAGAAATGACAGATACTCACTCGATGACTGAGGTTATTGATGATTCTCACCATAGATTTATTGCACCAACTCCTCCACCACCACCACCTATTATACCTAAGCAACAGTACATTGTCGATTCTGAACAACCTGAATCTTTTGAAGCTCCAATTTCGATTGTGCATAAACCAGAAATTACTTCTCATGTCGTTGATGACGTCTTTTTAAGAACTATAACTGAGAAACGAACAATAGAAGATATAGAGAGACATAAGAGGTTGATTACGGAATACCATACGAAGCCTAAGCCGGTGGAAGATATAAAATGGGATGTTACCATAAAACATTATCCACCAGATATGCCACAACCACCAGATTGGGAAAATTTCTCAGATATATCTTCGGCTTCAGGTTTAACTTTAACACCTAAGATGGAGAGAGCTACTATAAATGTACCACCACCAAGTGCAATACATGATAATAAACTCCCATTGAATTCTCCTGAATTAGTAGGTAGTATAGGCCAATACAGCCACCATCATCAGACGGAAACTTTCTTGTCGACATATAACATTCCTCTTGAAAATCCCAATGTACCAAATTGGAACGTTTTAATACGTGTGTTGCAACCGATGGAACACGATGATGGTCCAGTTATTGAAAGCGCTGAAACGTTTAACGCGCAGCTAACACACGCCGATAGAATGAAGTGGAGACAGATTATAACTACCGAATCGAC
Organism: Dermolepida albohirtum; assembly: GCA_031893035.1. Lineage (NCBI taxonomy): Eukaryota > Metazoa > Arthropoda > Insecta > Coleoptera > Scarabaeidae > Dermolepida > Dermolepida albohirtum. The sequence continues at coordinate 764,652 of JAVIWB010005887.1, read as the reverse complement.
TTTGAGGACAATGTTAACCGAAGCCGTGGTCAGAGAAGACTATGAGCGTATACGATACGATAGCCGATACGAGAAATTATTCGAACCTCCCAAGTGGGACGTAATAATACGTATATTAGCACCGGAAAAGCCCAAGAGATATCGTAAAAAGACAGACTGGGATACAAGAAGTAGAAGGAGCAGTTTGCCGACTCTTTACGAATACGACTCAGATGGAGGAAGTTCCATCAAGACATTGACACAAGATCCTGTAATGCACTCAAACGTGCCTTCAAGAATGAGAAAATCTTCTAGATCGAGTTACAGAAGTGAAGCGGATCTCCGATCCATGTCAGAAATGATAGTTGATTTCGGCAGACCGGATCAAATCGACAGTCAATCGGAGGCCTCGAGTTATTACCCGAGATATTACGAAGAGGATCAAGATAGTGAATACAAAGGATCTCATCATCCGTCCCTCGCTAGATCTCTAAGCCAACCGAGTTTGGCGAGATCTGCCAGTGAATTCACAGAAAGATGGATAGCACCATCTAGATATGACACGACGAGTGAATACACAACACCAGAAGGTACGCCTAAATCACAAAGGAGTACCAAGATACAACCGTTGCACGTTCCTAGAGGCGGCGGTGGACATACTTCAGTTTGGCAGAGTAACACATCGAGGGTCGCGGAAGGACCTAGAGGTACTCAAGTGATCACCGAAGAGTATCGCGCTCAAGTAGCGAGTAGTAGTACTTTTAGAGGACCGACAAAGAACTGGTTCGCCGACAATGACAGTGAAGCTAGCTTTAAATAATTCCTAATTTTTATTCTAGATATCTTTGAGTTACTGCCAATTTAAGATTACCACAAGATTATAAATAACATTGAATATGTAAGATGCCTTTTACTTTATAATTTTTTAGTGATCTAGAGGAAAAGATTTACAATTAAGATTATTAGTGACATCTACTAAAGTATATACTTAATACTTTTAGATAGTTTACATCAAATCGCTTTTAAAAATACATATGTGTTTCCTAAATGTTTCTAGCAAGCGCAAGTCATTTAAAGTGTGCAGTTTTTGACAGATTGAGTGTATATATAAGTATACTGTATAATATACAGAGGTTAAGGAGAACATGGAAGCAAGGCAAATATACTTCTAATAATTACAGAACAAATCTTTTTTCTTGTTCTTATAAAATCCACTGCATCTTTTCTTCACGGTAATTCATAACTTATTTTGACTTCGTATAGTCTATAATTAGTTTCTATTGGATTTTTTTATATCGCTGTGGGATTCTTTTATCGCATACTTGTATTTTTTTGTCAATCTATCATTAATGTAGGCATATATCGACATAATAACTCCTTGTTGATATAAAAGAGTCAATAGTATTAAATACTAAAATAGAATATGTAGTGAAGATAGTATCCAATCGAAGCATTTTTAGATAACATAAGATACAAAGAAGAGTGATAAGTACACTGAAACCATGTTACGAAGGAAATTAAAAAGAAAAGCTAACCCATATAACTGCTCCCTACTCCTACAACATCCAGAAAATATTCGTTGGCAAACAGCGTAGTCATCTTTGAAACAATAGTAAATATTGTTGGAGAATACTTGGAATAAGTTCCTATCGAATATTTTGGAGCTTAGACAAACAATGAATGGAGTTGTTAAGCAGAAGTTAAAACAAGAAAAGGTTTTCGCAGAATTATAGGGCATGCTTAATAGAATCTTTATAAATTTAAGTGCAAAATTAAAATAAACAAAATGTCAATTATCTCAAAGTCAATGTGTGGAATAGAAAGCTGAATGTTCATACAACCTTTCATAACTAGTATAACTGTATTACTTAGGCGTTGTAAATGAAAAATTTGAGGGGGTTTTCAAAATAGAAAGTGAATGAATAAGAGCAAATGTAAGAGTTGGGGTAATATTGAAAAAAGTAGAACAAGAACTAACATGATTTGGCCTCATCATTTGGATGAAAGACAATAGTATCGTAAGGTACATATACTAAACTATAAAACCAAAAAAAGCTGAAGAGCTCTGAGTCAAAAACGTCAAATAGTATTAAGGCGAAATTCTAAAGATGAAAGGAGTAACTTGGGGTACTGTAAAGAAGATAGCAAAATTGGTATATTATAAGTAATCACTACATATACTATATAACTGGAATTTTAATTTTGTTGATTTTTTAAAATTATCGCCTTTTTTCTTATTATTTAACTACAGGAAATTTTTAAATGCATAAAAACGTCTCATGTCACCATTGTGACACTTGTTCATCCTTATATGTCGTTTCTGAGAATTTCAATATTTGCTTAAAGTGATGTCTGTTGACTTTAAATTCCCTCGGTTTCCTTTCCTTGTTTTACTCAAGAAATTTACCTATAATAATACCTATAGAAGTTAATATTCCCCAACGTCAGAAAATTATATTCATGAGTTTGAACATACGAATACACGAATACATGTTTTTAAATTCACATTATGTATTTTATATTCTTTTTAATAGATCTTCATGTCTAGTTTGCTTTAAAATTTTAAAAATGTAAAATTATTTTTTAATTTCCTTGCTTATTATAATACTTTCCTTAAGGTCGCTTATTAGGATAATTTAATTTCTGCAGTTGGATATTTTATTTATTTTTCGAAACAGCTTTTGATAAATCTAAAAACTCGTCTTAACATTTAACCTGTACTTTATTGTGTATTTATATTTCATTTTATGTGGAAGAAACTTTCATTTCTAGCTTTATGTGCACAATTTTACATGGTCCTTAATTTTCTCGCTTCTTATATATATATATATATATATATTTATATATGTATATATATTTATATACATAGCCCGTATAGAGGAGATTTTATATATGTATATACATATATATATATATATATATATATATATATATATATATATATATATATAATCTCCTCTATACGGGTTGTACTTTTATTTGACTTGCTTTTTTCATAAAGTTGTTGGAAATGGTCCTCAGAAAATTCATGTTCTGTATTATATTCGAAGCGATTTTTATATATCATAGAGATTTCTTCAATTTTTTAGTCTTTAACCGCTTATGAAGTGATCCCATTTATTTAATATTTTAACGTTTCGGCGTTTCTTCTTCTTTTCTACATATTCATTTATTGAATCCGTATATTTTTTTTCTGTCGCACTTGGTCTCAATTACTTCATCATAATCAAGAAACCTTTGTTTCCTAATGTTTTTAATTTTTCAACATATCTAAATTGCACGAAATCGTTGGACGAACTATCTTGATATATGTTAGAAGTTTAAATGTTTTATCTTAAATATTATAGTATAGTCAGTTCTAATCCATTTTGTTCAATGAAATGTATTGCGTAAATATGTATTTACGTAATATATATATCTTAATTTAAGAGTATTAAATTAAAGAAAAGTAATCTAAACAATGAAATTGTAATCTAAATTTTCATTAATAACTGACGAAGTATAAAGATTGGCTTGTATAATTAAAAGTCTATTTTTAGGTTAGGTCTGCCATGTTGTTATTTTAGTAGATGTCATGTCAAATTCGCCATCTAAGTTAAGCAATTTATAATAATATAATAAGTTTAAACAATAACCATAATCATGTACTTAATATAAAATATTTTTATTTTTATTAAAAAAAGAAACACAGTTTTAATAAGTTTTAGTAACTAGAATGCTGTGATAACACAAAATATAATGGTAATAATATTTAAGAAACGCTGTTCTAATATTATGGTTCATGGTCAAGTGGAATAAATCTCTCTATTACTAATTTAGAATTAATTTTTTGTTAGTATTTTTTTTATACGAAAAGGAAGGGGTGCTACCCGATTTTTCACTTATCCACGTGTCCAAATGCATGTGGAAGACTGCAAAATTGGGTATGATTGCATTTTATTTTTGTACTCATCTATTCTCTATACGAATACACAGCTCTAACAAATTTTTATTTTGTGCTTCACGTTATTTTCATTGGATGTCATCCCTTTGCGGTGGTAGTGGGAAAATGTGGGCTTTATTTTTTATGTTTCTATTTTTTGTTTAACTTTACCGTACTTGGATTAAGTTATAAATGAAAAATTTCAATGTTTCTTTTTTGGCAGCACTTTTCTTCCAGCAAAAGAGCGACGATGGATTTAAAAGAAACGAATGTGAAAATATATTTTACAAGGTAAAATATTACATAATAGGTGCTATATACTATATACATATATATTTTTTTGAGTACATACGATGTATTTAATATTTTTTATTAATAAAAATGCTTACAATACTAAATGTGTTTTTTTATTGTTGACATACTAACTTATAAAATAAATGCTTGAATATTAGATAGCCTTATTTAATCAATTTTCATGTAACTATCTTTTCTATTATTGAAAATGGTCAGTGTTGGGTCTTATAAAGTTACTATTTGTTTATATAAAGGGTACTAGGAAAGTTTTGCAATACAACTTTGTTTATTTAATTTTTTCAAAGTAATTTCCTCTACACTCAATACACCTCTCTATCCTCCGAAACCAATCTGTGAACCAGTTCTGCCAAGTTTCACTAGGGAGTAAAGAACACTCGTTGTCCCAAGCCAGCAGAACGTTCTCATCACTGGAAAACCGCCTCACTTTCAGCTTCATTTTCACATGCGGGAAAAGTGCAAAGTCGCAAGGAGCAAGACTGTGCTCGAGAAGTTTCAATCCTGTCGTGGTCAAATATTCAGTGCAGGCTTTGGCGCGGTGAGCTGGAGCATTATCGTGATGGAGAAACCTGGTGTCTATTCCTGATTTTGGCCGCAGGTTCTTCATAGATCCAATGACTTTAGGCAGGCACTGTTCAGTATACCACTCGATTTGAAAAATCATTTTCTTCTTTACAGATCGGGATTTTCTAATAACTACGGGTGTGTTCTCATCATTAAAGACCCAAAGTTTGTTTTGAGCTTTGGTCGGCACATCGTAATAGTACAGCCAAGTTTCGTCACCTGTCACGATGTTGTTCACATACCGAGATTGCCCCTAATTAAACTGTTTTGCCATCTCCCGGTACCAAGTCACACGTCGTGTCATCTGCTCTTCAGTCAGTCGATGCGGCATCCAGAGAGAATAAATTTTTTTCATGTGCAAATGATCATCCTCCATAACTGACGTTCGCGGCCTTCCCAGCCTTTTAGCATCGTAAAGAGTTAAATTTCCCCTTTGGAATTTTCTATACCACTTAAATATCGTTCTGCGATGTGGACAAACATCACCTAGTGCAAGAGTCATTTCTTCGATGCACTGGCCTATGTTTAAACCACGCACGAAATTATAATGCAAAACTGCCCTTATCTCATTGACCACGATGCCATCGCAAGCACTTTACACTCTCACTTCTAATGAATAACTGAGCCCATCGACATGGCGCGATAGCTACTATGCATGTATGAACATATTTCAACATGCAGCAACAAGCACCTTCCTACGATTCATTGTTGCGTCATATTGCAAAACTTTCCTAATACCCTTTGTAAAGTGCAACTTTGTCGTATATTTGTTGTATTGTGAAATATGAATTGATTTTTGAATAATTTACTTAATTCGTTTTTTTATTAATTATAACAATACTAAAAACAATAAAATTATTAATAATAATTGTAATGAAAACCAGAAATCATAGTCAATTCATCATAAAACAAAACGACGTGGTATGCATATGCAGATAATGTCACTAAACATCAGAAACAATTGGACATATCACATATATAATGTGTCACAGCAATATCCGTACAACAATACATAGAGATCTTGTAAACAAATACAAATTAGTTCATACAATTGACCCATGATACAAATATGAACCACAAATAGTTTTAGAAAATTCAAAAGTTAAATTATACTGAAGCAGAACTTCCGCACAAATCGCACAGTAACATATAATAGATCAGGTATTACATTAACTAAAAAGATACGTCTAATTGAAGTTGTATACCTAATATCCGTAACTCTCTAGCAGAAGAAATACAGTGAATGTAATGTCAGAAACACAGTTATGTGTTTGTGTGTGTGCGTGTAAAGAAATTACTATTGTTGAAGGATTTCTGAAACATAATAAAGAAGCACGTAATTTCATTTTCATTTAAATTCAATAATAATAGTAATAATAGTATTTCTTCTTATAAAGATATAAAGCATTTCTTTAGACTGTCGGGAGGAAGGTTTCGCTCGCATATCTATGAATTTGAGTTTGGACTGTACACGGCTGATACTATATGTATCATAAAACGGTAAATTAATACTTTGTGATGCTTTGTGATGCTTTGCATCTTTATAAGAAGGAATAATAAAAGTTAATTAGAGTATTCAAATTAAAAGTTTTTGCTATTTCTAATACTGTAGTTGCTGTATTTCGTCCATTAGATGTAGCTTGCTGAAGGTTACGGGTATTGGGTATAGAAACGTCATTTAAGTATTGATTATAATTATGCTAAATTGAAAAATTCTAATTTCAACTTTTTACATTATACATACATATACATATGTAATGCAGAAGTTTTGAAAAAGTTTTTTCCACGCAGCGATCTCGTATTCTCACCATTAGACCACGGTGATAGTTTCTAATGTGCCATAAATTGCATAATGGAAACAGTTATTAAATAAAAAACCCCATAGTTTATTACTAGCATATAATTATGTGCCTATAGGATGATTCTAATTTTCACCGCTTTTTACATCGTATAAAGCAGAGATTTTTGAAAATTTTTTTTTCTGTTCTCCGTGCGGGATTTTAACCTGCCATCTCATTCTCTCCATTAATGTAGCATTACGATTAGACCACGAAAATAGTGAATTTGAGCCCTGTTATAAATTGCATTATGGAAACAGTTATTAAATGAGAACCTACTGTAGGTTATTTTCTATTCTAATTCTAATCGCTTTTTTACATCGTACGAGTATATTCAATGCAAAAATTTTTGGAAAAGAGAATGAGATCACGGGAAATATTTTTCAAAATTATATATTTCGAGTAAATGTTAATACCAAATAAAATATGTATGAAGGGAAAATAAAACAAACGAAATTTAGTTAATAACGAATAAGAGTAAAAAGAGTAGATGTTTACAATACGTCTTATCAAGCCGCATTTGATATCTTACACTATTCAACTCTCTTTCTAATATAGAAGTAAATAAAATTAAACCTAGAATCCTAAATCTTTCTTTTTCTTATAATCTCAATCTAAACGATTTCGTTTCTAAATAAATGCGGAATTTGGCCAGATAAATTTCGAACTGAATAAAAATTTAAGAAATAATAACTGGCAAATTCTGCGTGTACCTTTTAGATGGACTACACGATGCATTGCAACGTAATGCAAAACACTGTGCCTAAAGAAGGAACAAGTGCTTTTTCTTAAGGATAATGCACGTCCACTTTCACTACTTGAATGATTCATGAATTATATTTCGAAGTGTTCAGTTTATTCATCATATATTTGACACCTAAAGGCATTTTCTTTTTTCTCAAATTGGGTTTGAATGGGTAGCTAATAATTGAAATTAACATATACTTGACATAGTTTGATAGCGCTTAATTTTCTGTAAGAATTTAAGGATTTGAATAGGGATGGATTAAATGTAGGACTTTCTGAATACTGATCCGCCATTTTAATTTTGTAAATCACTATTTTCCTGTAAATTCTCATTTCCATAAATAAAAAAAAAATCTTAATAAACATTTTGAAATTCCTAGAAGTTTCCCGAAACCCATTCTCCATTCCTTTTACTCAAGTATTCCTTTTCAACAGCTGCCAGATTGACATTTCCTCTTCCACATTTGTTTGTTATATAATCAAACATTTAAATTATGGACCTTGTAAGTCACTACTATTCTGCTACTTGTTTCGTGTAAAATTTAAGTTGAGAAAATTTAATAGGTAATTTTGAACTTGCGGTGTAACAAATTTCCATAAATGTAAATAAACATGTAGCTCAGATACATTCACATCCCTGCGTTTCGTTTGACCGGAAAACTATTTAGAAACTCCATTCCGAACTGCAGCAAAACGCAATCAAAAACAAAATACATTTACATTGTTATACTTCATACTTTAACGAAGACCGTTTCAAACTGTTACTGTGTCTTATTTGAATTCCATTCAGAAAATGTATAACTTCAGAAGTATATTTATGTTATTAATTTTAGGTACGTACACTAAATTAACAATTAGCTGCAAATTACATATTATTTTCTGCTTGTTATTTGAATGTCGCGTACCAATCTGTGATTTATGATACGCTTTTCTATTTATAAAATACCCTTTCGAAGGCCGCTTGGGGTATTCATTGAATTAGAACAATTGTACTCAATTAATAAAATCCAAAATCAAATGACTGTTTTGACAATCTAGTATTCGAGATGATATTTTCAAGTACTTCATGTTTGTAATACAAAGAATAATAAATAGTAATAAGCTTTATTTCGGCAAGATAGGATTACATTAGTAGAACTATTGGGTTCGCAACTAAGTACTTTCGGTTTTGTAGTATAAAATAAAACACTTTTTTTTAAACAAAGAATAGTTTTTAATCAATTATATATTCTCCATTTTGCTCAATGACCTTTTGCCATCTTTCTTTCAGCTGCATGATACCGCGCTCATAAAATTTCTGGTCCTTATCAGCAAAAAACTGAACCAGGTGCGAGTGAAGGTCATCGTCATTTGTGAAAGTTTAACCATTCAAAGAATTCTGCAAACTTCGAAATAATTGGTAATCAGATGGTGCTAGATCAGGGCGGTATGGGAAATGTGGCATCACTTCCTAGCCAAGCTCCAATAGTTTCCCACGAGTTGCCAAAGATGTGTGAGGCCTTGCATTATCTTGGTGGAAAACTACACCTTTCCGATTTAACAATTCTGGCGGTTTTTCTTTGATTGCTTCATCCAGTTTTATTAATTGTTGACAGTAAACATCGGAATTGATCGTTTGGTTTCTTGGAAGCAGCTCAAAAAACACAACACCTTTGTAATCCCACCAAACTGACAGCATGATCTTTTTTGGATGCAATTCAGCTTTCGATGTGGTTTGAGCTGATTTATAGTGTTTGCTCCATGATCGTTTTCGAACTATGTTACTGTACAGGACCCATTTTTCATCACCAGTGATGATTCTTTTTAAAAAAGGGTCGGTTTCATTTCGTCTAAGGTGCATATCGCAAAAGTTGATTCTTTGTGTTAAATAAATTTCTTTCAATTCGTGAGGTACCCAAATATCAAGCTTCTTAACTAGCCCAAGACATTTTAAATGTTTTTCAATTGTTGTGTGCGATACATGTAGCCTCTCCGCAGCCTCTCGAACAGTTATATGACGATTCTCTTCAATTATGACTTTGATTTGGTTATCATCGACTTCAGTAGGCCGACAAGAACGTTGCTCATCTTTGAGGGAAAATCTCCAGAACGGAATTTTTTATACCAATTCTGACACGTGCGCTCTGTTAAGCAATTAGCCCCATAAACTTCACATATCTTTTTGTGAACCGCAGCAGCTTTCTTTTCGAAAATGTTCGTTTCTGCACTCCATTTAAAATTAACCCACAACTAATAGCTTTAATAAAAATCGCGCACTACTTGCTTCTGAAGTTACGTCAATGTGACTAGTATCACGCGACAAACGGTAAAGTACAGCACTAACATACGTTATGCAAAAAATAAAGCAACACTCTCTATCAGTAAAAACCGAAAGTACTTAGTTGCCAACCCAATAGTATCATCAAAATATACTAAAGAAAAATTCTTTTACGTTAGAAATGAAGATACTGTCTTTGAGAGTAACAACACTACACAAATGTAAAGTACTATTCGCTTAAATTTATATTAGTAGGTAATTTATTTAAAAAAGATTATGCTATAATATTGTAAACGTTTGATGAATTTTGTTAATCTGTGTTTTGGAATATTATAATAATTTTTGTAGCGAGTACCATAAATGCGATTTATATTGTCTCTATTACGAATTAAATAAGAGGCAGTTGAATATATACCTAGTCCTGCTATAAATACTGATATAAAGGTTTTTAAGTACAAAGAGAAAACTGCAAGTTGGATTTAAATTATTTTTTGATAGTTTATTTTGGCAATAGCAAGCTACAAAATACAATGCAAATTACTCGAAATGGCCGCCATTTGCCTTAATACAACGTCGAAGTCTGCAGGGCCACTCATCAATCGCTGTACGGACGATATCCATGGGAAAATTGTCGACTGCTTCAGTTAACGCTTGCTTCAATTATTCCAGGTTGCGATGGGGTCTTCTACAGACCATGCCCTCTAACATTGACCACAGTTTGTAGTCGAGCGGATTTAGGTTTAGGCTTGCTGACGGCCAATAGTCAGTACTAATAAACTCATGATTTTCAAGCCATTGCTGAGTTGTTTTGGCCTTGTGAGCGGGCGCAGAGTCTTGTTGGAATATCCATGGTTGGTTTTGGAACATGGTGTAGTTCAGGGGCTCCACTACATTGCTTAAAATGCCTCGTTGATAGTTTTTGGGCGCTGTTTTAACACCTTTTTCACAAAAATGCAAGGAAGTGACACCGTCATAGGATACTCCCCACCAAACCATCACTGAAGCAGGAAAATGACCTCGCTGAATCCTTGGCACCACTTCACTGGCTTCCTTGGAGGACCGTGCATACACCCTATCATTCTGCTTGTTAAAAGTTTCTTCCACGGTAAAAATTTTTTCATCAGAAGACAGAATTTTTTTGCCGTATAACGATATCAGGTGTCTGCATTTTTTCTTCCTATTCTTTTTTAATTTAACGTTAAGGCGCTGTCCTGTTTGTCGTTTGAAAGCTCTAAGTCCTAGTTCTTGTTTAATGATATGGCTCATGGTTCTCGGAGCAATACCCATTTCACAAGCCATGATTTTCTGTTTGCGGACAGGATGTCGATTGATGCGGGACCTTACAGCATTGATGGCCTGTGGTGTACGAACTATGCGAGGCCTGCCAGATCTTTTACGGTCGATTACATTTCCAGTATCAATGAATAACTTAACAGTACGATACACAAACACACGAGTAATATATAACGGTTTCAATAAATCAAAAACACGGACTCTTTCTATTGCACACTTATGAAGTGCAATAACCGCAATACGGCTCTCTTTATCCGACCATTCCATAATGACGACTCACGCTATATTGAAATTGTTCGGCACTTTTGTAAAGCATATATCAAATGTCAGAACTGCCAACATAAAATTTTTGTGCTTTCAAGTTATCATCTGCAAAAAAAGTGCCTTTACACTTGTATCAATACTTATGGTAGGACTAGGTACAAACCATATACAGTGGGTAAACAACTTGCTTTTAATAAAGAATGAAGAGATACTTCATAGTTCGTACTCAGCAGCAGTAGCTCTGCTCTCTTTTGTAAGATAAATATAGGAAGAATTCTCATAGTAACATACCGTAGCAAATTAAATTTTGATCTTTTAATTTGGAAAACTGCAGTAATTATTTAAAATTAAATGGCCACTGTTTATCTGAAAACGCATATTTTCCACAAGTTACCTATTTTATATGAGTTTTATATTAACTTATTTTGCAATTAAAAACATAATACTTAAACGACCGCTCCTAATTTCAGAATGGCACCTTATAATTAGCCTTGTTTGACTACCGTTGTTGCTTTGGTCTCACTTTTCTTCACTTTCAACACCTTATTCACGAACTTGGCGATTTCCTATCAGCGATTGTTTCCAGACAACATTATATCCACAACGAAGAAGGTGTATTGCAGAGACCTGATATTGGCAAGCTGTGTTCTCCGCATTACTCATTCTGGTCAAATTAATTCTTTAATCTTAATTGAAGAACTCATGTCCGCTGAGGAACTGTGTGAAGTAGTAGTTTACTTCGCTGTGGTTGCAGTCTATCCAATCTGTGATGCTACGGATTAAACTCCTTGTCTACCATCCTCTCCTTTCATTTCGCCATTGTTCTAGCTACTTTAGTCGAGTGAGCGATTTAGTTTCTGCTTTCGCTTGATTTTCTCCAACCTTCTATTAGATCTCGTGGTCGCTATTCTTTTCCTAAGCCAGTAGATCGACAACAGTTACTTCTGCAATTATTAGCATCGCTACCTCAGAAATCGTACTATATGAGTTTGCGCTTTTGAGAGGCCTCTGACTTTGTATTGAAGTCATCCGCTTCCTGTACTTTTCCTCCCGCAAGGCATCGGTTCAAATGTCGCATCCATATTGTAGTATGGATTGGACGACGTTGATCAGGAGCCGGTGTTTACTCTCTGTTGGTCCTCATACGTTGGCTCTGTTCCTATTAATTTATTTTGCTATCTAGTCGCAACCCAAGGTACTTTACGGAGTCTTTTGTTGTTATTCTGTTTATCCCTACCGTCATATCTATCTTCCTGGCGATTCTCCTCCTAGTCACTAAGATGACTTACGTCTTTTCTGTTGCCAAGGTCAGGCCGTGTTTGTCTATCCATGAAGTCACTCTTCTCATGTCTAGTTGAGCCGTCTTTGCACATACATTTTATTTCACGCAATGATGACCGCTGCGAATAATGACCGCTGTTTTCGTATTGCGTATACATGGAATCAGACAGAAAGAGAGTTCTTAATTATCTGAAATTTACCTGATGAAAATCCATAATAAAATTAAACACGGAAACTTAGTTGTGTAATTTTCACAAAATATCTTTATTGAAAAATAGTAACAATTGTTTCGTCAGTACTATGACTACTTCAAACTAAAATGTAAGTCTAACAAAAACGGAATATATTCTAGTCATATAGTAAATAGTTTAGTTGACTAGAATATATTCCGTTTGTGTTAGATTAAATTTGAGTCTGAAGAGCCGATGAAAAATTGATACACAGAAAATCACACAACCGAGTTTCTTCGTTTATATTTTTTTTAGAAAATAGTTTCTTCGTTTATATTTTTTTTAGAAAATTCTTCCTTTTGCATTGTAATAATATTTAAAATTGTTCATAATATGTAATTTATTACTATTATCAAAATGAATTACTTCAGTACTTTCAAAATAAACCATTAAACACTTGAATACTCATTATTTGTAGCTTAATTGTAATAGTATTTAACTTTAATATATTTTATTTATAAATCCAAAACACAATAATGTTTACGTTAATTAATTTATGTTATCTAACTGACTTCTGATTGGCGTTTAAATTAAACTAGCAAATAAAATCAATTAATTCTTTAAATTATAAAATGTATTAATAGTAAACAAATAAATAAACATATAGATCATACAATATAACACATTTTTGTATAATACATGAAATATAGAAAATAGAAAACTTATTTCAAATTTGAATTTAATACTTAGATTTACATATTTTCCTAGTATTTATGAAATCAATATTCTTGTTATAGTAAATTTTATGTTTTTAAACTCATATGAATATAGGGATTTTAAAGCTTCAATCTTTTCAAATCGTTCCACCGTTTGACCATTATTCCTAGGTGTCGTTTTCTATAAATTCTACTCCAACTTTATTTTGTTTCCATTTAACATTCAACAAAATATATCAACTGCTTATCCATCAGCTTCAATCATTATTTTTAGCACTTATTTATTATTTTGTATTTAAACACTTTATTTCGCTGTATTCTCAGAACTTAGTAGTTTATATTCGTGATAAGTGTTACTTACATTTTTCCTTTTTCTCTTTCTAAAAGAAAAATGTAAGTAATACTTATCACGAATTTAAACTACCAAGTTCTGAGAATACAGCTAATTAGTGTCACTTATTTTTGTTGACATATTTATAAATTTATATATTCTTCAGCATCGTCACTAATCTAATGCTAATACTGGAATGACTTGGGATTTCGCCTTTGGAATATTTATATGTTTCGGCAAAATCTAAGCAATTTGTCAACAATTTTCCAGGATACAAATAAAAAAAATATGGCACTTGTTTTATATTACAAATATTAATATAATGACTTATTATTTCCTTTTGAATAGCATTTGGATATTATATTCATGTTCTCTAAAATTTATTTAGTTAGGCACCCAAATTTCATGTTTCAAGTTCATCAAATAATATAGTATGAAATTCCATTTTGACTTGTCTAAAATTGAACTTAAATTCTCAAAATATTTTATATCAAGATATTGTACTCTAACATATTTGTTTTAAATTTCATAATAGGATTTCTGCGTTTATGGAAAATGTTATATGTAAAATAAATATATTAAACATAACAGATATTTTTATTTGCTTAATTTGAGTTATGCCTTTTATTTGATATATCTCTTTAAAATTTATTCATTATTCTAGTAATACGTTCCTTTAATGATTTTAATGCTTAAGATTGAACTTCTATACACAAATATTCTATTTCTTCAAAACTAATCAATAAATTTCGCGAAACCTTCTATTTATTGAAATTAATACACGATTATTGTGCATGTAAATTGATTCTGAATATGTATGTTTAGGTTCATGGTTTCTATGTGTGGTTATCCATAAGAATACAATAGAATATTTCAACAATTATACATTATTTACAAAATATATATTAACAATATATGGTTTACATGTTTTCAATTTAAGAAAATTTAAATATCTTTCTATGAATGTTATTAAGGATTAAAGGATTCTGTGGTTTCGGATTGCTTGTTGCAACAGAAAGAAGTGATAGTCAAGTGTGATACGCAGTGTGGGATTGGAAACGTAGTTTGTAATGTAAGCAGTAACTTTAGGCAACTGGTCGTTGACCACAAAGTTAAAATAATATGGCGAATTTGTAATGTGTGCGTTTACAGCAATGTTTATTATTGCTACAAACGTTCAAAGTCGGGGCATAAAGCTAAAGATTGTAAGAGGTAGTTAACTTGTAAAATGCAGCGGAGATCATGATAGGTCAAAGTGTAAATCCATTTAAATGAACATTTCCTAATGAAACTGCTCCTGGATGGTAACTGTTTTAGATCCTATCTGTATCAGTATCTATAAAAGATTGATAGAAAGGTCTTAATAACAAATCTATACTCATCGTAATAAAACAAATAACAGATGCCTTTAATAAAATACAAGTTACTTAAAATTATTAAAACAAACAAAAATCAAATTTCTACAACCATGTTTATTATTCGTTAAATGCAATTTGAACTCTGGTAAAGTACTGAATCTTTTTCGAATTTTTACGAAAATTACAGGCCGCTTAATATCGTACCAATACAAAGAAAAATATTTGCGTGATAACCGATAACTTAGATACTACAGATTTATTGGCAGTTATGATATGAGGGTTGCATGTTGAACATGCATATAAAAGTCGTTTTGCAGATGATCTATAGCATAATTGCTACGTGAATAACGATCTTGTACGAGTGATTTTTATAAAACGAAATGATGTTAAGTCAAGCATGGTGTTGGGACAATTGAAAAAATGATTTATCATAATTTCGTTTAAACATGCAAGTCCTTTATCAAGGGAAATAGGTAGTTTTTACAAGCGAGTTGATGGGATAAAAATTAATTACTTATTTTAAAATATATCTTATAGATAGCAAGAATAAAGTACTTGTTCTTATTCTCATTTTTTGAAGAGGTAATGATACAATAAAATTAAATGGAAACCCGTGCTTTAGAAAAGTATAAACACATCAAATCTCGTTAGCACACTGTTTTATGTTCTATTTCAATACTAGAGGTATATGTTTCCGGATCTATGCAGCTATCTAATTAGATTAGCATAAAAGACTACTTATTGTTAACACAAAACGTATTCCGTAACTGTGTAATAAGTGTTAAATAAGAATAAATTAACGTGTTTTCCGAAACATTTGTTTATATCTAAAGATTTTACAGGATGATGGCTTAATTCTCAAGTTATTAATCATTTTTAAGAATTTATACAATAGAGTATTTGGAAGGAAATATCGATGTTCATAGCGAATTTATTTTTATGTATGATAATACTTAATTCTAGATAAATATCTGTATCTGCTTCCTGTTCTATCTATCATTGAAAATTTTTTCTAATGTCTTCTATCGATTCTACCATTCTTCTTCTGTAGTAGTTGTGCGTAGTCCATGGAAGCGATGGAAGCACTGCTTTTCTTTCTTTCATAGAACAAAACAATATAATTTACTAATTTCACTTTTGTCTTTGCATAAAGCTAAAATTATTTATTTAATTTTCTCTTGCCATAGTATGTGAGCATTCGTTACTAATTAGAATTTATTCTGGCGCATTTCATGTCAAACACAGCTCACCTATCAACATACCACCCAACTAAGACGAGATATAAATATCGTTGTTTGTTCTTCAGCTACCATGTACGCCAATAAAGTGATTTGGCTAAGGAAAGCTGAAATAAATCACTCTTACAATGCCAGTGCTCGTTAGATACTCGATCAGAATTGGTAACGTTAATTTAATTCAGAAAATTTTCGTTTGATGAGAAGCGCAACTTGCCACCACATCTTTGCGTTCGTGTTCGTAATTTTCTAAGGGACAAGCAGATACGTGCGTACGTGTTGATATTTTCGAATGCCTAAAAAATTATTTTGAAATAAAATATTTTATTTCTGTGTCATGTGTTGCACGTGTAATGGTCTTTATGTCTTTTATTATGAGTAATAACGCAAATTAATGCACACATACTGATTGGCAACAACTTTTGTCTGCGTCAAGGTTGCTGCTGGGTAATTGCATGGCGCTTCTCCGATACGTGGGTGCAAACTTGACAGTGTCAAACATTTGCACTCTATTGAAGATGCATAAGTACCTCGATGCGAAGCGAAGAATTTGGACTATTTTCATTTCTTAAATATTTGAACAGTTACGTTTATATTTATAGAATTATTAGTTCCCTATTCAAATAAAATCGTATGAGACATTTGTGAGTTTTATTTCAATACCTAGGGTTATATAAAGAGAAAGTTACCTTCACAGACATTTCCAGAGGTTCTAAAAGTATGTTTGAATTAAAAATTTATGTTCTCTTTGAAAACCCATACCGAAATAAAAACTTCATAAGTTTGGTTTTATATTTCAAATCCATTTTTTACCTTTTATAGTTCTTAGTCACTGAAGGTTGATATATAACCCCTCTCCACAATAACTTTCGCATTCTGTAAACGTATTTCGACAACTAAATTGTTAATCAACCACAAGCTCCATCAAAATTAGCTCTTATAGTTCTATTTTCAAAAATATTCTGCATTATTTTTCGTTTTTTTTTGTAGACTATCATAGTTAGATATTCCAAACTCTTATATTTCCTTTATTGATGTTCTTTACAACATATTCGGCTCTAGAATGACTAATGTTGTTGAAAATTAATCTCCCTGTTATCTGCTTCTGGGTTTCCGGGCTGGAACCGCGTCACTAGTATATCTGCCGACGTTTCGTACCCATTTGTATGGGACATCTTCAGGGCTGAACTACTGCACTGAAACTGGTTCACCAGTTTCAGTGCAGTGTAATAATAGGAACTGGTGGTAATGGCAAAGATGAACACTTTGTAAAGCGCATCTCCTAGCGGCTTTTACAGAAGATTTTTTTAAAACTAAATATCTATTTATGTTTTTCCTAATAACTTTCTTCAAATAATTATAGGTAAAATTTTATAAGTCATATTAAGTAATGTAATTTCCATTAATATTATATATTTATTTATCTCCAGTTTTGTGTAGAGCTAGTATATATTCTATTTCCTATTACTTAGATTTAAATTATAATAATTTTTATTTCTATTTATTTAATTGAAGGGCACATAAAAACGACTCGAAATTTTAATTTTGGACTTATTCGTTTAGAAAATCAGCTTGAATTAAGTTTAGTTAAATAAAGTTTAATTTCAAATTTTCAAAGTTAACATGATGCAGTATCCTTTTCTCGACATACGATACATAAATATAATAGATATTTACTTTTGCATGCAATATCATTTTTTTTCTGTTTACTCCCCTGTTTTATAGGAACATGAAGCTTTTATGTATGAATTGAGGGTGGAAATGTAACTGGACAGCGTTGAGAGGGAGAGAGACTGTTTTGATAATGGGCGTTGGTTAATATCCTGTTAATTTCACATTATAATGGACAGATGACAGCAAAATCCAATATAAAACATCGATACCGTTTAATTTTAATATCGATCGAACGCTGAATTTTATTAGTCGGTCCAATATTCAGAACATATGCGTGTCTATATATAAATAATGAAGTTACATGTTGCAATACACATGTGTTGATTCATTACTTTTCAGTTCGACTTTGCTAAAATTCACATTTCGGTATTAGTGATTATATAGAAGTAGAGGTCATAAAATTTCTGCCATTTTGAAATGGTAATATAAGGATAGAGAATAAAATATGTAAATATCGAAGTAAAATAAAATAACTATGAAGTAATAGTAAATTATATTCTTGCATATTTACTATGTTATCGAAGTTTAAACAGCATAATAAAATAAAAATTTCATTCCGATGGACGAAGAAAAACACAATATTTATATTATAACATTAAGAATATTAAAAACATAGTAGTAAGAACATTAAGAACATACAAAGGGTACTAGGACAGCTTTGTAATATGACGCAACAATGAATTGTAGGAAGCTGCTTGTTGCTGCATGTTGAGACATGTTCATACGTGCATAGTAGCCGCCTGCCATGTCGATGGGCTTAGTTATTCATTAGTAGTGAGGGTGTAAAGTGCTTGCGATGCCATCGTGGTCACGAAATGATATAAATGCAGTTTTGCGTTATAATTTCGTGCGTGGTTTAAACATAGATCAGTGCTTCGAAAAAATTACTCTTGCACTAAGTGATGTTTGTCCACATCGCACAACGATATTCAGACGGTATAGACAATTCCAAAGGGGAAATTTAACTGTAGAGGATGCTGAGAGGCCGGGAAGGCCACGAACGTTAGTTACGGAGAAAAACGTTACTACTGTGAGGGAAATGCTTGGCGAGGACAGGCAAGTGACCTACCAAGAGATAGAGGGTACTTCGGGCCTAAATGCGTCAGCAACTCGTTCGATTCTGCATGATCATTTGAACGTGAAGAAACTTTGAATGGACACCTGGTTCACCGAATACACCGAATATTTGACCACGACAGGATTGAAACTTCTCGAGCATCCTCTCTCAGTCAAGATCTTGCTCCCTGCGGCTTTGCACTGTTCTCGCATGTGAAAATGAAGCTAAAAGGGAGGCGTTTTTCCAGTGATTAGGACCTTCTGCGGGCTTGGGATAACGAGTGTGCTTTACTCCCTAGGGAAACTTGGCAGAACTGGTTCAAAGATTGGTTTCGGAGGATGGAGTGCATTGAGTGTAGAGAAAATTACTTTGAAAAAATTAAATAAACAAAGCTGTATTGCAAAACTTTCCTAGTACCCTATGTACATAGTCTCACTCTTACAGAGAGACGCCTGCATTGCTATAGTTTACAAGTTTGTAGTAAATTACTACACAGACACTTTGACAGTTTGTCGAAAAGTAGATTGTATTTGTTGAATCCTATTCAATAAATAATATAAATAATTGTAATATTCTGTAAACAATGATATGCACATTATTTCTTTACTTTTTAAAATGTAATAAAATCTTTAATTTTCACTTCAAAATAATTAGTTGTTAGTAATATTGATAAAAACGCTTCGCTAAATTAAGCACAAAATGTCGGCATATCACCAGTGCTTCAGTTCGGAGGCTAAAAGTATGCAAAGATTGCGAAAAAATTTACAACGAATTAAAATTTATTTAAATTTCTTTGGAATCAATACAATTATTCTGATTTAGATTATTGGAACCTTAAAAATAGAAAAAACGTTAAAAAAATATAAACATAAAATTTTCGTAAATAAAAATATTTAAAGACATATTCCAAATAATACCATTCTTTGGTTACTGAACAGACTACTACGTTCTGTTATTTCTTAGACACTAAGTTATTTCCATATATAGCAATCGCAAAGGCACTCATTGGTTATTCGACCGTAGTCTTATGCACTATATTTAATGAAATGTCCGTTACTTCTTTCTTCGAGGATATTCTGAGGTCCATAATGTAACAGGTTTCCTGATAGGTCAACTTCTTTCCTAATAAATGCAGGACTTTTCACAGAAGGTTCGTAACGGCTCGTAATCAACAATATGAAAAACAAGAAGAGGCAATTTAGAAATACGACGAAAGAAATGTTTGCAACACAAATTAAATAAAAAATTAGAAAGAACAATATTTTCTAATACGATAAAAACAGAAGCATCTATGCAATAAATATTTATTGATTCAAAATTTGATGTTTCTATGAATAAAACTATGTACAAGAATGTTCCAATTTAACCAGCATCGTTAAGATTATGTCATGCATTGGAGACGATTATAAAGTAAGTATAGTAAGTAAAGATAAAGTGTGACATTTATTAAGATATCACTACAGCTATTTCACCATTTTATTATTTTCGTAAGATTTCAAATATACGAGGTCTGATTAAAAAATAACGGTTATTTTCAAATTTCGTGAGTTACGTATGTTCGATTTTAGCATTTTTTTTCTGTTATATTGGTACACATGTCTGTTATATATGTTGGTAATATCAGCCCTTTTGGATTGTCAGTTTGTTTTTGACAGATAAAAAGGTTAGTCGTGTTTTGGTGTGCTCTTCCATTTTTTACTATTCGAAAAAAAGGATCAAAGAATATGTATTAAATTTTGCGATAAAAACGGAATAAAGTGCTCCAAGGCACTTGAAATGTTGACTGTGGCATCCGGCGAGTCCAGTTTGTCTCAAAAAAGTGTTTATAAGTGGTACAAGCGCTTTACAGAAGGCCGAGAAAATGCACGCCAAGTTCGATCAAATGCGAAGGTTTTACTCACTATTTTCTTCGATTATAATGGCGTGGTGCATCATGAGTTCTTGCCAACAGGTCGTACGGTTAATAAGGAATACTACAAGGAAGTTATGCAACGTTTGCGTGAAGCAATACGGCTCGAACGATCGGAATTGTGGAAAAAACAATCACCATGATAACGCACCAGCTCACACATCGATGCTTGTGCGTGAGTTTTTGACCAAAAATAAAACCGTTATCATGCCTCAACCACCGCATTCACCGGACTTGGTCCCCGCTGGCTTTTTCCTCTTCCCAAAACTGAAGACACTGATGAAAGGAAAGCGTTTTGCTACGATTGAAGAGATAAAAGAAAAATCGAAACAGGAGCTGTTGGCGATACCAAGAAGCGCGTTTCAGAAGTGTTTCGAAGATTGGAAAAAACGCTGGCATAAGTGTATTATATCTGAGGGGGATTACTTTGAAGGGGACAAGATAGTTATTGGGAAAAGATATATACTTTTTGAAAAAATTGAAAATAACGGTTATTTTTTGATCAGACCTCGTAGTTGGACGATTAATATCTTTTAGGAAGTAAAGCGTTTACATGACTAAAGAGACGAAAAAATATGTATAAACTTTTGACGAGTTGCAATTTTAGTTATTTGTTAAAAAGGAGACCAAATTCATTAGCGTGTTAATTTAGATGGGCGAGTAATACTACGTTAACTATTTGAAACTTTAATTAGTATGGGAGAAAATATCTGAAAAATCAGGTTCAAATGTGATATAGTTAGCACTAGGTAGATGTTGCAATTGTTAATCGAAGCACATGAATCAAATCGTTTGTAAGTTACTTCTTTGAATTAATTTATATTACTAATTAAATCTATTAAGGACTTTAAGTATTGCTTTATAACTTATGTTTAGTTTCACTAATTTCACAAACGCATATTTTCTTATGTTTATTTTGTTGATTTATTATAATGTGCATATATAAAATTTTAACAATGTATTCAAGGAAACATATCCATAGTGTCTTCGTGTAACGCCCTAGTTTATAACTTTACCCGTACGTGTATTCGTCGATACATACATATTTAACCATTGCGAACATGCTGAAATATTATTGTCGTTCAGTCAAATTTGACAGATAGTTACCCTTATCGGGGACTGCGGCAGAAGAAATAGTACAAGTAGAGACAAATAGCCTTATAGTAACACAAAGGTATAAAACTTTATGGGCACCTCGTAAGTTGTATTGTAACGATGATCGGACTTTCAATTTTCTGCAGTCCCTCGTTGTGATTTTCGTGCCTCAACTACTGTGAACTGAATTATGCGAGGAGGATTTATAATCCGAGACTAATTGGAAACAAATTCTTGCTAATCATGTACGTTAATGGCAGGTACGAGTACATATGTATACACTGCGAATACTGTTCTAGTTCCGTCAGACTAGGTTCTCGATTTTTCTTTTTATTTCTTTCTTTCTTTCTGCTATAATTGGACTGATATATAAAGTGTAAATGAGCATGTCCTCTAGCGGTGAAAAGATTTATTACAAATAAACACACACATTTGGTGGCGGCATAAACACATCTCTATTAAGAATTGAGGTACATATATGGGGAGTTGCAAACCATTACGCAGACGGTATTGGTGTTCATTAGTAAATGCATATGTACAATTCGTGCGGCTTGTTTTATGTAAAATTTTATTTTAGTGAATGCACTAAAAGTTTATAAGGCTTAAGAAATACAAGCATATGAGTGAATAATATATTATTTTATTCGTACAAGTAAAAGAATTGCGTTAATATAATGAATATTCTGATCATGATCAGCACCCAGATTAATCAAAACAGGTTAACGTAATCTGAATTAATTATTTTATTCTTAAATCAAAACCTGCCTGTTTCTAATGCTGCTAACTTTTGTCTTCAAAACCCAAAAAAGTAAAAACAGTATTATTACTAGATTGTGCTACATATAGACCTAAACATCTTGTGCACAGTTACTGTTCTACCCAGAGCTCTTCAGATTTTTTCTGTAGTGGAGAATCACATGCCTTGCTCTCCTTGTATATTTGCATTTCAATTCTTATAGATTTATTTCATGCTTTTAAACTTCTTGTATTATCTTGTTCCATTTCTTCCTATTTTCAATTCTGTCTGAAGCTAATTGTTAATTTACACATGTCTTCGTCTATATGAGTCTTAATTTAAAAATTTTTCTTGTTATGGAAGTAGATTTTTTTCTTTTTATGTGTTCAAACCGCCGCTGTCTTTGGGTTTTTATTAGTTTTACTATATCTTCTTCTTCTAGGGCTACTGTGACTTTCGTGTTCTACCACGACTTTTGTGTGATCGAAAGATTTTTCTAAATATCTGCCTCTTGAAAATTCAAATTTTTTTGCTTCGCTTGTAGGGTATATTGTTCCTCTGGGATATATTGTTACAAACCTAACATTATAGATTTTTAATTTTCCGCTAATGTTTCGGTGTCTTAGCAATTTTTAGTTTCTCAAGTTAGCTTAGTTTCTTGATTAGTTACTCTTATTAATGTTTATTTTCTTTTCATATTTTCTTGTTTATATTTATTTCCGGATAGTAAGCTGATATTATCTACTTGTCGAAAAGGATAGGTGACCATTCTGATTGTACCCCTTTCTTGAAATTTCGAAATATTCCTTATTGTTAGGGGTATTTCCAGGTCTTACTCCTTTTTCTTCGGTCATGTTTTTAAATATTTCTTCTATACTTTTTCTGTTTTCTTCTGCCGGGTCTAGGTTATCTATGCATGTTACGAGCTAGGCCGGGCTACGTGGTATGATTCCCCTGGTTCTCATTTCTTCGACGGCTTCATGATGTTGAATTGTATCGTGGACTGGACTTCACGCCTCCTTATTCTTGCCATTGCACATATTTCCCTTGAATTTTCGTCATTTGTTAATATTTTTCCTTTTGACTTTTTTTGTTAGATAATCTCAACCAGTTTTTTATAATACTATATGTCAAATTGCTAACGATGAATATTCGTCGCCGTTTGAGTAACAAAGTTAAACAAATGAATAAGAACAAACAATAAATGAAGTTCGGTTTTTTGTTTCTAAAATAATTACTGTTCTCACACTGCTACAGAAACATCTACAATCATAAGGAAACTCAAGTGGTGTCTTTTTTCATACTCAGCATACAAGTATGATCATGTCCTTATATGATTTTAAATGTTTAGGCTTTTGAAAGAATGTTTGGATGAGAAAACCGAAATTATAGAAACTGCTCAGAAAGACCTCTCCAGCGTGGTATAAAAAAATCTACCAGATCGATATTTAAATGTAGTCAGGTTACAGTAAAAGGTAATATATGATAATATAATAATAATAATAATAATAATAATAATAATAAGAAAACTTTATTGTCCAACAGTGAAACACCATTAACAGGACAAAATATAAACAACCATAGAAAATAAATAAATGCAGATTGCCATACCCTAAGTAAACACAATAAATAATTCCTACAAAATAAAGAGTTAAAAAAAAAGAACATATATATATATATATATATATATATATATATATATAAACATGTAAATATAACAAAATGAACTAAACAAAAATGGTATACCAGACATAATAAACTCAGAAATCAAGTCAATGAAACGGGTCATCATAAAATTGCATAAAATTCCGTGACATATGACCAATCGGTGACTTAGCCAAAACATTAGTTCTCGCCCTAGGAATTCCCAACAAGTTACTGGAACGGGTGTCACGGCCCGGCACACGAAAATTAACGCACTTGAGTAAGGCTGCACTGTCAATTGAATTTGTTAATAGATTGTGCATAAATCTGGCACTGTACATATTGCGTCGATTAGATAGAGACCGAAAGTCGTGCTGATCCAACAAGCTTGTGTAGTCAACCCCACGGTCAGGGTAATGACTACTTACCCTAAAAGATAAATATTTTAGAAATCGTCGCTGAACATGCTCAATACACAAATCGAGATGGAGATAACATGGAAACCAAACCAATGATGCGTACTCCAACTTGCTCCGCACCAGCGCAAAGTATATAGATTTTATAGCTTGGATATTATTAAAACCACGACAGGATCTAATCACAAAGCCAAGCGACCTCGATGCAGACAAGCATATTGATTAAATATGCCCAGCAAATGTAAGCCGCGAATCAAAAAGCACTCCTAAATCCTGCACCCTTGACACTCTTGCTATCGGCCCAGATCCGGCCAAATAATTATAAATACGAGGTTGGCTACATTTACAGTAGGAAACTACTGAGCACTTATTAATGTTCAAAGAAATATGGTTCAATGCGCACCATTCGTCTACTATCCGAAGGTTCGTCTGCAATTTAATACAGTCAGCCTCCATGTTGACAATATTATAGATTTTTAAATCATCCGCATAGCACAAACACTCACAGTTCAACCTACATGAAAGGTCGTCAATATAAATATTGAAGAGTAAAGGGCCAAGATTCGATCCCTGTGGTACACCCGAAGGAACTGGAAAGGAGCTCGATGAGTAGCCATTATAAAAAATATAAGCACGTCTGTCCATTATGTAGGAAGAGACCAGTTGCAAAAGCCCAGGGCAAAAACCGATACGATCAAGTTTGGCCAAAAGCAGGTTATGGTCGATAGAGTCGAAAGCTTTAGAAAAATCAGTATAAATAACGTCAACCTGCTTTCGCTGATCCACAGCATCACACAGATATTGTGCCATTTCCGCAAGGTTCGTCACCGTAGATCTCCCGCTCATAAACCCATGCTGACGCGCCGACACGTAAGGCCATACACTCCTATAGATCCTAGAATATAATATGTGTTCCAAAACTTTAGCAAAATTGGAGAGAATATTAATCGGTCTGTAATTGGCAATATCGCAGCGATCTCCTTTTTTAAACACAGGAATAATTTTACTCATCTTCCAGGCGTCCGGAAACACAGATGCATTAATTATCATGTTAAACAAGATGGCAAGGGGATAGGACAAAACTGTAGCACAATCGCGCACCAAGAAGCCGGGAACGCCATCCTCACCAGACGTCACACCGGATTTAAGTTTACGTACACTTAGTAATACATCATCTTCAGAAATGCTTCCCACATTAAATGAGGGGCAATTGCCAAGCAATACTGGAGATACTACCGCACTCGGACGAAAAGCCTTGGAAAACTCACGAGCAAACACATCAACTATTTCCTGAGGGTTAGTAAATTCTTCGTTTCCGCAGAAAACACGACCAGGAATTCTTGATGCACATCTCCTACCACTGATGAACGACCAAAACGCTCTAGGATCATCTACAATTTTAGATTCTAAACGCCTCTGATAAGCGTTATATGAGGCATGCGTATCACATTTAACCATTCGTCTCAATCTCTTAAATTCACTGTAAAAGTATTCAGATTTTGTAGACTTCCATTTTTTAAAATAATACTCCTTCATATGCACAAGATACCTAATCCGGCCATTAAACCACACAGGATATTGACGGCGAGACGATCTTACCCTAGGCACAAAACGATCGAACACAGAATAAATTTTGCTGTAGAAACCATCGACAGCAAAATTCACATTGCTACAGCTTAAAAGAAAAGACCAGTCAATAGCAGCCAAATTTGTATACAAAGTTGTCAAGTCAGCTGCACGAAAGTCATATCTCATATTACTATTGGAAGGGAAGTTGACCCGTACAGGTAGAGTATCCAAAGTAAGAGTGATAGAGAGAGCAGGATGATCCGTATCCTCAGGAACTATCGGCATCGGAGCCCTAACTACTTCGAGATCACAATCCATATTAGACAGTATTAAATCAAGTGTTCTACCGTTATCATTAATAATTTCATTGAATTGACGTAAGCTAAGTAATTCCATAAACTGCTTAATAGTTGCAGATCTCCTATCCACATAGTTAGTGGAATTGTAACAGGTCACAGCGGAAGCATCAACCAATGTAGTGTCATACCGACTAGAAAAAGCAGAAAGAACTCCACCAACACTCATTCGAACAACAGTCGAAAACTTTTTGTCTGACCTGAATACAGAAAAACTGGCGTCGAACATCTCTGCATTACCAATGTCATCGCTCAGCCAAGTTTCAGTAAAGAACACTACATCCGCATCAATAACACAAGAATACACTTCGCTAGTCTTAGTACGTATACCACGAACATTTTGGTAATATATATGCAGGATTCTGGTGGACACGTTGGACATTGTTAGTTTAACGAATGGTCGGCTTTAACAATTTTAGGAACATCTCTAACATATTTAATAGAAATAGCAGTTTCACCCATAGCCTTACGATCAATTAGTTCCTGTTTGACCCTACGATACAACTCGACCTGATGAGGCGTCCTATCCTTAGTAACGACCACCGCTTTAAATTTGTCAATAGCTTTCAGCTTCTTGCAGTTCCGCATCGCATTACTCACATCACCAACAACAGAGAGGGACACCTTAATAGGTCTCTTCCAATGTGGCTTAGATGAATCGAATTTACCCAATCTAATGGGTTTAGGAACACTCATAGAAACCTCCAACACGGACAAAATTTCCGTAACTGTAATAATAATAATAATAATATTGGGTCTGGGAAAAAGTTCGTGGCGTTTTTTCAGTAAAATTCAACTGGTCCCCACATGGCGCGTGGACGAATTCATTTAAACCGAATATGCTCCATTATTATCGATAATGTTTCGCCATTTTTTTGGTAGATCCATGATCCCATCGGTGAAAAACTTCTGTGGTTTCTGGTCGAAAAACTGAATCAAGTAGTTTTCACAGGCTTCTTTTGAAACCAACTTAATTCCATTGAGAGAGTTCTGCAGAGATCGAAACAGATGATAGTCAGAGGGTGCTATATCCGGACTGTAAGGTGGGTGCATCAAAACTTCCCAACCAAACTCTCTCAATTTTTGACGGGTCATCAAAGAAGTGTGTGGTCGGGCGTTGTCATGATGGAAGACAACACCTTTCCTATTAATCAATTCGGGCCGTTTTCTTTCAATCGCCTGGCGTAATCTCTCTAGACAGTAGAGTTGAGAATCAATCGTCTGACCAGTTGGAAGTAGCTCGTAGTGGACGATTCCCCTCCAGTCCCACCATACACACAGCATCACTTTTTTTGGCGTCAATGTTGGCTTAGCGAACGCTTGTGACGGCTCACCATCCTTTATCCACGATCTTTTACGCTTCCGATTATCGTACGTAATCCATTTTTCATCTCCGGTTATTAAACGTTTCAGAAACGGCTCGATTTCATTCCGTTTCAGCAGCGCATCGCAGATGTTAATTCGGTCCATCATGTTTTTCACGCTCAACTCATGAGGAACCCATACGTCAAGATTTTTTTGTAACCAGCTTTGTGTAAATGGTTCAAAACAGTTTGGTGGTCAATGCCTAGCTCCATGCCAATATCGACACTGCTGATATGCTTATCTTGTTGGACTTTTTCAAGAATTTCATCAGATTTTTCAGTGATTGGACGACCGGAGCGTGACTCATCTTTCACATTGAAATTTCCAGAACGAAAGCGAGCGAACCATTTCCGCGCAACAGATTTCGATAAAGTACCTTCACCGTACACAGCACAAATTTTATCACAAGCCTGCGCAATCATAATAATATTGCAGAATATAGCGAAATTTCTCATTATTCTTCTCCATTTTCAAGTGCGAATAACTTTCCAACCACTGCACCGATTACAATGTTTCTACGCTCAAACTAACGTTCGGAAGGTCATCTAAAAAACGAGCCCTCGGTGGTGTCGCTGTGACTTGTTGTTCTTTAGTTATCGGCAACCAATGCCATCTATCGGGAAAAACGCCACGAACTTTTTCCCAGACCCAATATATGATATTTTTGCTATAATATTGTAACAACCATTTTATATATAAAATCCCGGTTTAAGTTGAACACTCCTCGTAATTTATCGTTACAGTGCAATAAAACAATGACTCATATTTTCTATGCCAGAAATTTAGTTTGCATTTTGTGGTTCCAGATTTATTTTACAACAAAAGGGGTTTGTTCGTTTCAATGTTTTATCTGCATTGTAATTAAAAATAATGATAAAAAAATGTTTCATTTTTAATAACTTCACAATTCTATGGAACCATTCACCGTGTATGTATGTATATTTAAAAAAATTCCGCAAAAATATTCCGCATACGTGAATTCGGCTGCCCCAATTACGCGATTAAAAAAACTTCCACTCGTCGTAAATAAACAAAGAAAGTACGGAGCAAAGAATGAGAAAACTGTTTATCTTCTCGCTTTTATTTTGAACTTTCATTACAAGTATGGTAATATTATGAGCGGAAAAGAAATTAAACTGAAATTTCGGCTGTATTTTAAAGTTCAAATATTAGTTTTATAAAGCGGTTTTATATATTTTATGAATGTAATTGAATATTGATTAGGAAAAATTGTGGATTTAAAAATATTTGAAAATATTTTATAATTTCGCTAATACTTAATCTAATCTTAACAAAGACATATCTTTTATAATAAGCGAGATCTCTATACTGGAAATGTTGTCTGGGACATGTGATATATCTTGCCTGTACATTTCATCAAGTAATGTTTATTCACAAATGTCAATCGCTTAACAGAAAAGTGTCGCTTGTTTTGTCAGAATATAAAAATAACTGATTATGGTGAATCGATCTATGTCAATTCCCATGATGTTCCACATGGATCCATTTTAGAACCAATTCTATTTAATTTATGTAAATATTGTATTAATGGCACTGCTCACTTCCTTAATAAATATATTTAAGCATGCATGTAGACGATATTTAAATTATTGTAACCACAGGAAAGATCAGCTATTGACGGATGGTACTTTGGTTGATTTTTAATATAAGTTTAATAAACTTTTAAAGTTTTTCTCTTCACAATTAATTTTCATATTGAAGGAGAAGTACTAAATGATTAACATTGATTAAAATTTCTTGGTGCTATTTTGGAATCGATATTAGCGTGGAAAACTCACATCGAAGATGTACAAGAAAACCGAATTCCAAAACACATATGATTCATTGGTTAAGATCCCAAGTATTATAAGCAAGTTTATTATACGAGGGTAGCCGTTTATATTTCGGGAATTGGCAACACTGTTAGTGTTAACTCCGATCTGATGATTGCATCGTGAAGTCTGTCATTTTTGGCAATATATTTACCTTACATTAATTATCTTATTTTCCTAATATCCTAAAGCAGGCCTAGTTGCTTTACAGGTACTTAAAATTTGTGTTTACTATCATAAAATAAGTAATTTTGATGAAGACTTTTTGGCTTCTTATATGATAGACATGGACGGGTGTTGTAAACGTATGCAGGTCCCGTATTTTAGGATAGTTTTAAGACTAGAATACGATTTTTTTAAAAATTATATGAAATGAATATACAATTTGCATTTCGGCTTTCGACGGTACAGATCGTGTACGAAATTTGTTTCATACGGATTTTTGCCGTACTTTTTCCAGGTGCGATACTATTTAATTATTTGTCGATGATGACAACTTGGATGTCGAAATACGTATATAGAATACGAAACTTAATGGGGAAAGGAGTTACATATCATATGTGATTAAATAGTAAAAATAGACCCTTCTTTAAATTATTTATTACTTATGATTCCACACTATCCTTTGAAAAGGACTATACATTATATTTATCTTTCACCTGCTTGTTATAAAAAATTGTAGAGATATAAGGTTCTCTGTTTTTTTGTATGTATTTTGTTATAAAGTAAATGAAAACAAAAATGCAATAAATAATAGCAATTACATATAATTGGATGCTATAATATATAGTTTAGAATTCACGTATCGTGTAACAATATCACCCTCTACTAGTGTAGGATTAAAGCACTACATAAATTGTGAAACAAATGTTCTAAGTTTTAGTTAAACATGAGGTAAACCAAAGCTATAAACACTCTGAATGAAAATTTACAACTAAGTGATCCAGTACAGCAAATTGTAGTTAGAACTTTTAGATAGTCTATTCGACTTGGTATAGAAAATACCAATACCTCCACGTATAATATTTTCTCTATTATTTTGATATCCACAAGACATATACTCGGTTGTCGAATCAATTATAAACAATTCAATTTTCGTTTCTTCTTTTTGACATTTATAAAGGCCCAATTCAATTCACTTATCTTGTACGTAGCATATTTAAACATTAAAAAAGTTCATTTCATCCTTTAATAACCATCCACGGTGCGATTCTCCGGGGATTCGAAACAATTCACGACGCAATAATAGCTTTTATTCATAGCCAATACACATCGATTCAAACGCCTTCTTTTCAATAATACTTCGTCCTCTTTCCCTTTCGTCCCAGTCGTTGTTTCTTGATTTCTTTTTGCCCGCATTCATCCGCATCCACAACTTCTCACAGAGAGGAAACGTAAAATCCCGGTATATCCGTCGATAGCTACCATCAAAAAACGGAAGATTTGTTCCCGCTGTGCCTTACCGGACATCCCCTTGTAACTTGTGGCACAAATTGAAGTTGAAATAAGCAATCGTAACGGGTAGTGGAGGACAGAGTTCATAACAGGAATGTGCACCTAGATTCGCGTGTTGTAGTACTTTGGTATTTGAGAAAGAGTTCAGTAGTGATTGTTTTTTCAAAAGATGTAAGATAGATTCCGTGAATATACCATATTGTTTCGGTTATTTAAAGAAAAATAGAAGGGAAATCGATTCGATTTTTATCGCGAATTCTAGCATTAAAAATGTATATCTGGGAAATGCGTGTTTTTTTGAAATGAAAAAATATATATAGTTTTGTAAAATTAGAATTTCGATTTAAAAGCTTCTTTTTTTCCATTCACTTTCTTTTATTTCACACAAGGGAAACTCGACTTTTCGATATGGAATAATTATATCTAATTTGTTCAAATTATCGGGTTGTTACATAAGTAACAACTCAATATTTTTGCACGCCAACGTTGCCACGTAGTAGGAAGGAATAGTTAGATGAGTGGAATATTCTGTTAACCATTTTGTAACATATAGTTGTGGCTTTATTTTACTGTAGTTTCTTTAATTTAGCGAATTCAGTGCATGACTTTACACATAGTAAAAATAGAGAAAGAAAATGAGATTTACAGCATATCATGCTGCATTATTTTCAGAAAAGAAAAAGCGCGATTAACGCACCAAAAAGTATGGAACGTTTACCTGTAACAACTAACACGGACACAATAACGACTGTAGTGAGATTGCGAATATCGTCGGAGTGTCGCTTGCAACAGTTCAAAGGCATCTCCAGGCTAAAGGGTACGTCAATCATGCTGATATGTGGATTCCACATAACCATAACGAACGTTAGCTGATGCAGCGTATACTCATTTGCGATCAGCTCATTAAAAGGAATAAGGAACAACATTTATTTAAAAATATGATTACTGGAGATGAAAAATGGATTCTCTATAACAACGTTGTGCGCTGCTGGTCTTGGTCTAAAAAAGACGGTGCTCCCCAGACATCATCAAACATTTACCTCTACACAAAAGAAAGTAATGTTGCGCATTTGGTGGTATTTTAAGGGCATAGTCTGCTATGAGTTGCTGCCGAATAATCAGATAATCAATTCTCTAAAAAATGGTTTGCGTTAGTTAATAGACGATGAATATTTTTTCATCATGATAACAAAAAACTATACACATCTGCAACCATCGGTAGAGTGTGGGATATTGTGCCCTACCCTTCTTATAGCCCATATATTGTATCGTGCGATTATCATTTGTTTCTCTCTTCACAAAATTTCCTTAATGGAAAAAATTTAGAATATTCGGAAGATATCGAAATCTACCTTAACAGATTTTTGTAGAGGAAAGAAGAAATCTTCTTGACAGCTTATGAAATTGCCCGAACATTGGACCAAAGTAACAGAAAATATTGGACAGCATATTTCTTAAAAAGTTCTTCTCTTTCAGAATATGTATTTCGTTGAATAAATGGTATAAAATCGAACGGATTTATGTAACAATTCGATATACATCTATATATATATATATATATATATATATATATATATATATATATATATATACTTTGATGTTTTCGTAGTCGTACTATGGTGTTCCAGATGTTTTATCGCGTTGATGGATGTTCTTAACAAAGACTCTTGGTGTCCTAACGTTTCAATCAACTGTTTAATTTTGGGGAATTCAATAATTCTTTAAGCGATTGGTCGATTCGGTACTTTCAAAAATTCCATCGATAAATTTTATTACCATACAAAAATTGTTTAAGCAAAAATTATTGTCCACTAGATACGCGAGAAAATGAACGCAGTTGAGAACGTTCTGGACTAAAATTTACGGAGTAATAGGAACTAAAGCAATCAGAAGGTAATCTGAGAAAAAATCATATCCATATAATGGAAATTCTTAGAGAGAAGCAATTTCTTCAGACAGAGAAAATGATACGAGCTGGCTGTGACTCTGATATGCTTCATTAGGGAGAGTCAGGATTGTAAACTTTCACATTCATTTCTATGTATTGTTCTGCATTATACGTGTGTTTGTCTTTCTCTGTTTGGATCTACTTGTAATATATGTAGGTCTTCCTATATTCCTTAAATGACATTGGGTCTTATTTTAATATCTTCTATAATTGAGCGCCCTACTATACGTTACAAAAGCTTTCCATTAATCGTATTCAGCGGCAAATTACTCTAGTTATGTCCCTCAAATTAATAGCACTTAATAGTGCTCACTTTGTATACACGTTGGTGAATAGTGCAGTTAATTGTTCGCAAATATTCTCTGCTATTTCTTTCAACATTCCCCCAACTGGACCCATTATATCTCCACAGTTAACCTACTAAGAGCTACGATATTCATCTTAACTACTAGCAGGTTAAGTGTGTTGTCAAGGTCTATGCATCATATGATACGCAACGATAAAATTATTTTTAACATCATCTGTGCGTTGGTTGATTAATATTTCATATTCCTTTTTTCTCATTTTCAGTTATAGTATTTTAAGAATCTTAAAAGGAATCATTTAAATGTTAATAACACCCTGTCTACTACACATGTTTTAGAGAATCACTTATCTTTATGCAAACTTGTGTTGTTAACGAACGATTCCTTCTTAGAGTTTATTATATCATTTCGCCGTGGTGCAAGCGTCAGTTTATATACTCTCTGGAAACTTTGTTACCGACATGCGAGATAGACGCGTTATCGCTTTGTCATTCAATACATTTTTGTGTTGGACGAGAGAGGGAGGCAATGATTATTCATTGTAGTATTTTAATTTTTTTTTTTGAATATGTCTTTATAATATTTAATTTTGTCCTGTTAACTTTATGATGTTTTGTATCTGCATATGAAGGATTATTTTTATAATCATTATTATTTATATCTGTTTTCGATTATTTTATCTTTGTATTTAAAATTTTCACTGTGTATTGGATTTAGGCTAATTTCTTTAAATTGGTTAGAAATTATTCTAGTAGTTAAAATTATCATTGAAGGTTGATATATAACCCCTTGCCACATTAATTTTCGTATTCTGGTATACGTATTTCGACATCTAAGTGGTCATTATCAGCAGATAATTAAACAGTGTCACACCTGGAAAACTACGGCGAAAAATACCCGTACGAAAACAAACTTAGTTGTCGAAATACGTATACCAGAACACGAAAATTAATGCTGCAAGAGGTTATATATCAACCTTCAGTGATCAAGTTAATCAACCATAGGCCCCATCAAAATTACCTTCAGTTAAAATTATAATTGGTATAATTTTGATTTGCCTCTGAGTTGCTGCATGTCCTCGACTGGAGGGATATACGAATGTGATAAAGCGTTTCTCTCTATATTTTTGTTGAAAGTCGCGGGTTGTACTTAGGAATGCATTTTTAATGTACTTTCATGAGGAAATGTAATCTTTTGGTCTATTTTGTATTATTGTGTGATATGCGAGAATGTTTCTTTTCCAATATAATTTAATCACCCAACTTTTTGAAAATGTCTGTGGTTTGTATTTATACCATCTGTCTATTGTGATCACTAGTTCGTATTTCTTAAAAGATCCCTATGTATTATTTTACAAATATTATTTGCATATGTCTGTAATGTTGTTTTGTTTTATGACTTATTTATTACAGTATCTGTTTTTCACAACTCGCTCTGGTAATGCAATTAAAAAACTTCAGTTGCTGCTAAAATATTTTCGATTTTTATTTATTTGTTTGTTGCTTGCCTATAAATGGGTTTCTGTTATTTGGTGTTCACGTGTTCCGTGTATTGCCTTGTTTTGCCAGATTTCCATTTCATTGTTGTACTTTATTATATGTTCTGGATTGTGTTACATTATTGAAGTTTAATTGCGTGATTTTGTTGTCTGTTTTTATTATTGCTTTGCTAAGGGTGTTGTTTCGTCTGTTCAAAATGTGTGCTTTGAGGTTGTTTACTTGTTTACAGCGTGCATTTTTTAAATCAGTAAAAAATTCTCCTACTAATGTAAACCGTTCTATCGCAAAGCGTTGATGGTGGCTATTGCTTTTAGGAATCTAATTATTCTTATTGTTATTATTAGTATAATTATCTTCCAAATTATGGCGAAATGAAAGAAGTATGTTACTCATACAAACTTGAATAATTATATTGGATTCTGTATGGTATTCAGTTCGTCTACTAGGTGTAGAGGTAGATGGGTTTGTTAAATGAAAGAAATCATAGATCAACATCTGGGCTAAATTTACTTATTTATTTATTTGTTGATTTATTACAAAAACAAGTTATTAACCCATCATATTATTTACTATAAATTCTAACTCTTAATATGCAGAAATACATACATCTGTAGCCACATTAAAGCAAAAAAGATAGACAATTGGTAGAAGAAAGTACTATCTAAAGATTTAATCAATTAAACCTTAAAAGTGATTAATATGTATAGAGTTTAAGTTGGTAGGCGAATGTCACTATTGCACAAGCACTAGTGGTTTAACTGCAACTTAAAGAAGTAGTTTATGTGATTTTCGTAACTATTGTGGAGCTGCTTTAAAAGTGATTCTGCTCAAGATATCTATGGATGATCAGTGATTATTGACAATTTTATACTGTTAATATATCGTTAACTTTCCATTTGTTCTCAAAATATTGCAACTATTTCCATAGTATATATATTCAATACGTTGTCTAGCTCCAATAAACCTCACAACACGTTTCTTAACAGCCTCTATAATGTGGATTTCCCACTGTTGATATACAGTGTGTTTCAAAAAGAATATACGTATTACAAAGTATTATTTCGTTCAAACTATCGATCGTTGCGCCTATACTCGGCTACTGGAGAAACGAATACATAGTCTAGTTTATTTAATAGCCGCTAGATGTCAGTTGTGTTTTGTTTTTCTTGGTAACCGTCATTTGTTTAAAATGGCTACTCGGCAGCAGAAATCATTTTGTGTTCTTGAGCTTGCGAAGTGCAACTTCGTGATTACAGTGCAAAGACGTTTCAGGTTGAGTACCAAATTGATCCTTTGAATGTATGGAACATTCGCAGATGGTATCGACAGTTTGTAGACACAGAATGTGTATGTAAAGGAAACTGATTTCCAACGTAA
Source organism: Dermolepida albohirtum (assembly GCA_031893035.1). Lineage (NCBI taxonomy): Eukaryota > Metazoa > Arthropoda > Insecta > Coleoptera > Scarabaeidae > Dermolepida > Dermolepida albohirtum. Next base: position 728,148 of record JAVIWB010005887.1, on the reverse strand, counting down.
TCATTCAAAATTAACTCGTCGTGCCAGTCGGGAGTTACAACTGCCTACAACAACAATTTGGCGTGTTTTGAGATGTCGCTTGGCTATGAAGCCGTACAGGTTACAGTTGTTACAAGCTCTGCGTCCTGATGACAAACGGAAACGTGTGGCGTTTTGTAACGAGATTCATGATGCTATTGACAATGATAACACTTTCGCACAACACATCGTGTTCAGTGATGAAGCGACTTTCCACGTTAGTAGTCTGGTAAACAAACACAATGTTCGAATTTGGGGTCTACAGAACCCACATGCAGCCATTGAACATGTACGAGATTCGCCTAAAATCAATGTGTTTTGTGCGATATCCCTATCATCTGTTTACGGCCCATTCTTCTTTAATGGGAACACGGTTAACTGTCTGCAGTATCTCGCTATGTTACAAAACTGGTTGTTTCCGAGGTTGCGCGACGACAACTTCATTTTTCAACAAGATGGGGCACCTCCTCACTGGAGTCGCCAAGTGGTCGTTAGCATATGCTAAAAATTAGTAAAATTTTAAAACTCAACCAATATTACTTATGTAAATAAACAATAAACGTTCCTGGGGATTTCAGACTGTATGTCTACTGTATATGAATAAAAACTATTTATCTTGGTCACCTCTGACCTGTTTAATATATAGGAAATAAGACAACGAAAAACGTCGCCATGTACTCTGACCTCAGCAAGTCAAACTAGCGATAAATGTTGATCGCCTTTACTAAAGGCCTTTTTAAAGTCAGTATACACCGCGTCAACCTTCATATATCGATCCATAGCACCATGAATATATTTTCTATAATCCTCAACTTCAACCAAATATGTAGAGCGGTTTTCAGGTCACACAAGATTATATCTGTCTATTATATGTCGGTAATCTTTTTATATACAAATAAGAACTCGTTTGAAATCTTCCTCATGAATACACTATATGTCTACGTCGTCTAGCTTTAAGTGATAACGATGTAACGTTCATGTGCTTAAAATTTTTGATCAAGTTACTATATACAGTAAACATATGTTTATTTTTATTTATGAATAAAACATTTTCCTTACTTTGGACACTGGAATATATAGTATTAATAAATATTTAACTTTTTCTTTTTTCTGTTCTTTTTTTATTTATTTTTTCGTCATTTATACTATTTATTAATGTAGATGATAAAACATTTACAAAATGCAATAAATATTATGATTATTAGTAATGTTAATATTGCTCATGCAAATTTAAAATATATAGAAATTGTAGATTAATTGCATTTCTTTAATATAAAGGAAGCAATATTTCTCTATAAATTTTATTTCATTAAAATAAATGCTTTCAAAATAGAGAAAGCGAATATAAGAAGTCTTTTTTGTCACTTTCTAACTAAGAATACAACATCTTAGTTAACCAGCAGCAAGTAAATGCCTAATTCTTTTGAGTGCCATGGGTATCGTACCAAATAAGTAGAATGTTGTATTTGCGTACCGTCGTCTAGCCACCGGTTGCGTAAGTATCTGCGTGTACTGAAAGTCAATGCATACTACATTAACCTCACGGAAAAGCTACCCCACACGACAGAATCGTACGCGACGCTGAACGTCCTTCCCCACGACGTCGCTTGACTAGTAACGCACACCGACGCCAGCCACTACAACAAAGCTACAGGTTATCCCGTTCAGTTCACTGCAGGCGGCATTATGTGACGTCACGCAGCGCGTCTTAAGTGCCAACAATGCAAGTACAGCACAATACGTATATAAATACATATATCTATGTATAGGGGTGAGTGATGTATCATGTACTATATACCAACATATATATATATATATATGTATATTATATACTTGGATCTCTCGTGACATACTGTAAAGTTATTGTGTAAGTTTGATAAGTGATCTTTTGATGAATTTTCTCTATTGTTGTTCCTCCAGAGTGACGCGCTCCATATTACAAGGTTAGTTTATATTATAAGACAGAAAATTATATAATTTAGAAGTTACAAATTCATGCAACAAATATTGTGTTATTAAAGAAAATGATTAAAACTACATACTGTTCAAGTGTTATGTAATTAAAAGTATTCTTGTGTTATTAAGGACTGAAGTGTTTTTAATGGTTAATTGGTTAATTTTATGGTATATTACTGCACACACCATGACAAATCTGATAGTGTTAAAAACATGTTAACAGTTAGTTAAGGCAATTATTGGTATCCGAAATACATTTTTTAAAGTAGAATGGATAATCCAAGTTTGTATTAGATAGTTACCAATAAATTAAGAATAGGATAGACATTCCTCCAGATTTATGATTGCCAAAAATATTTTGCACAAATTTAATCTAAAGTGTTTTTTAAATTGGGTTATCAAAATTATAAGCGACTGAAATGTATTTTTGAAATAAAGTTGATAATTCATCAGGTACGTGTACAAGGCGACAATCGCTAATGAAATTGGAACAGGAAGCATAACTTTCTTACCATCGAAACTTTAAAATAAAGTTATCAAAAGATATAACTAATTAATTTTAATTAAAATTTGATTATATGTGAAGTGTGCCGTATATATCCATAAATTTAGTTCGTTTTATTTATTACGTACTAAAAAAGTATGCGTAAAGAAACGTGAAGGATCGGATTTATTAGATAGCAAGAAATGGGGGGGGGGGGTTCAAGCGAATATTGGTATGCAACTCTACTCGCTCATGATGTCTTGTGTACTATCTTCATGGCTTAACTTCTATCTTTATCTAAAACCACTCATAAAAACCTTAGTTTTTTTTTAAGTAAGAAATTAAGTAAATAGAAGTAAAATGGGGTTACAAGTAACTAGCAAATAGTCATTTATTTTAGTATTATGAAACTTTGTAAAAGTGAAGGTATGTCCTGACAACAGATAAATACTCTATAAAATCAAAATTAAAAAAGAAATAATAATATAATAATAATAAATTAAAAAGAAATTAAGGGAAAAACTTAATAATAATTTGAAAAGCGAAAGTTAAATTCCATCTTAATAAAACCCATAATTAGAATTTGTTAATTTAAAGTTTTAAACGATTTCAAAGTCAAAGCACTACGTTTACGCATAGAGCATCATAGTACTTGGAAGGATGTAAGAAATTGATATTCTACATTGAAATCATGTGGGTGCTAGGAACAAAATTTGTCCATTATCTATATTCTTTCTATACGACAGATACAGGTTCGAGTCCTTTTCCAACACAGAAATTTTTAAATTAATTTCTGTAATCATCGATGGCATAGCAGAAAATATAAATTTTTATTAATTTTCCATTGTAAAATTTTTAAGTATATATTTACATACAGTTTACAGGATATATATATATATATATATAGTATCTCTGAAGGGAATTTTGATGGAATTTTGATGTGGTTGATTCACTTAATCACTGAAGGTTGATATATAACCCCTTGCCACAATAATTTTTGTATTCTGTATAAGTATTTCGACAACTAAGTTGTCATCATCAGCAGATAATTAAAAAGTGTCGCACCTGGAAAACTACGGCGAGAAATGCCCGAACCAGAATGTACATTGTGTACATACATTCTGGTTCTCAACGGTACGGATCGCGTACGGAGTTTGTTTTCGCACGGGTGTTTTTCGCCGTAGTTTTCCAGGTGCGACACTGTTTAATTATCTGCTGATGATGACAACTTAGAAATACGAATACAGAATACGAAAATTAATGTGGCAAGGGGTTATATATCAACCTTCAGTGATCAATATAGCATCTCTACATACGTAACTATCTTTTATTTCCTAAGTTGCATTTGAAGATGAAACGAAACGGTTTTGCTTCAATCGAATCAATTCAATTCAATGATCTAAAGAAGTAATTTGATGCTTTTCTTGAGCAAAATCATTGTATTTTCACTTTAAACGAATATTTCGAATAAATAGAATTATTGTTGTTATGATATTTTAATTATCTTTGCCTTTCCCTAAAACAATTTCAATTATTTTATGTGTGTGTGTGTGTGTGTGTGTGTGTGTGTGTGTGTGTGTGTGTGTGTATAGTGTATATAACCATAATAATAGCTTGAATATCAAAAATTTTGTTGTAGACGAATTACTGTTTCAACATTACGTGTTTAAATAAGCTATAAAAATCCTTAATTGTCCTATAACGTGAACTTTGCTTTACAAAGTACAAAAGAGTGTAAAGAAAGAGGAAAGCAGTTAGGCCGTCTTGTTTTCGTTTAATTGTATATATTTTCACAATTATAATTATTTAAACAAACACCATAAGTTGATAAGTATGTAGGCAAAGAATGTTAATATAAAATATGATTCATTAATGATTTCTATATTTAAATATAAAACATAGTGGAACTTTTAAAAAATGGAGGCCTTTCTATTAAATCATTTAGTTCAAGCTATAATTTTTAGTGAAAGATGGTGTAGACGTGCATTACCAACTATGGGATATGGTGTAGTAGTGAGTACGGTATATGAACATCTTCGCGCTATGTCTAATCGTTCGTCTCTGCAATTGTGTTTAGTTTATTCTTGTGATGACTTTAAAGAAAAATCTGTGATGACCGAAAAAATAAAACACCAGAAAGTTGGCAAACCTATCTGTTGGATAAGTGTTCTTTCGCTTAGAGCACCGACGAGCCTGCTAGCGAGGGAATGAATATACCGAAGATAATTCTCCCAATACTAGTGAAAGATGATCTTGGACGCCACCTTCAGGGTTGTTCGCGGGTTTGAGGGGGCAAAGAGAGGGTGGGGAAAGAAATAATTTCAAAAATGGCGTATGCGAAGAAATTAACTCTTATGAATAAGGTGCTTGATTAGTATATTCCGACACTAGTTTCCGTTTTGTGGTAAAATTAAAGTTTTCTTTCCTGTGTAGATGGTGATAAAGTCTTACTGAAACTCACTCTACCAAAGACAGTCAATAAAAATTCTTTAGTATGTTAAAATAGCAATTTCCTCTATCAATTTCAAAGAAGTACATGTAAGTAACACTTTCAATCGAACTGCAAGATAAGTATTTTTTGGTAATGTATAAATCTTCAATTTTTAAATGTGATAATCCTGCAGTTTTACTTATTTACGACACTGTCAAGGTGTAAATACGAGGGAGCGTTTTGATATTCGCGGAATGGGGGACAAGGGGTGGAAATAAAAAACCAAATTTTCTTTTTCAATATATTCACCTGCAAGACGGATACATTTTTCACATCTTTCAATTAATTTATTTATACCCTCATAAAAAATGATTTCTCTTTATCTGCAAAATACGCCGAAACTGCCTCCTTGACTTCATCATCGGCAGTAAATTTTTTACCCCGCAGCTCTTTTTTCATTTTCGGAAACAGGTAATAATCACTCGGGGCCAGGTCTGGTCTGTAGGGTGGGTGATTCACAATTTCGAAGCCCACCTTATGCAGGGCAGCTAACGCAACGCGGCTCTTGTAGACGGGCGCGTTGTTGTGCAAAAGCAGAACACCTTTTGTCAATTTTCCCCGTCTTTTCTCTTTAATGGCTTCTTTTAGTCGCTCTAATATTGAAGCGTAATATTCTCCGGTTATAGAAACACCTTTATCTTTATAACCAATCAACAATATTCCTTCCGAGTCCCAAAATACCGTTGCCATGAGTTTCCCAGCTGATTGCGACACTTTAAATTTCTTGGGAGGTACTGTGCCCTTTTCATGCCACTGCATGGAGTCTTGTTTAGACTCAGGTTCATAATGATGAACCCAAGTTTCGTCTCCAGTAACAATTCCACTCAATACACCATCCTTGTCTTCATTACAGAGGTCCAAAAATGCACGCGAACATTCTACGCGCTGTTGTTTTTGCGGCGGCGTGAGCATTCTCGGCACCCATTTTGCGCTGACCTTAGACATGCCGAGATGATCGTGTAGGATTTTAAAAATTATTGTATCGGATACTCCAACCATTTCTGCGAGTTGTTTCTTCTTTAGTCGAGCATCTTCGAGTACAATTTGTTCAACTTTTTGGATAAGTGCTGGCGTGGTTACCTCAATGCTCCTGCCCGGCCTCGGGTCGTCTTCAAGGGATTCCCTTCCTTGTTTAAATAAACTATGCCACTTGTACACCATGGTTTTTCCTGGACAAGAGTCGTCGTAAACCAATGACATCTCATTCATTATGGTCGCGACTGATTTTCCTTGCCTGGTAAGGAACTTTATAACGGCACGATATTCGATTTTTTCCATATTTCACTTTTCACTCCTGATTATGTTACTTGGTTGACGATAGCTCAAAGACTAACTGTCTAATAACAATGAAACTTCGTATTTATACTAATCATGAGTCGCTGCACAGGCCACGCCCCCAATGCGCCCACTCACCCCTCGACAACCCGCTCATTCCGCGAATATAAAAACGCTCCCTCGTACACTCCTTCTGTAAAAATTCTTATTCAGAAAGTCAGTTTCTTGTATATGCATTTATTCGTGGACTTTGTACTTTAATTTTTGTACAAGTTAAATATTGTATGGCTTCAAATGTAAATCCTTTGACAAAATTCTTTAGTTAGGAACGATGTCCAATCGATGTTTATAGTTTATCAGTAAAATTTTTATGTATGACAACAAACCTCGCCTTTGTGCAACCTAAGCGCATATGTCGATATAATTTTATGTTAGTTGTGGACCTAAACACAAATTTTTGGACAGTATTCCAATATAAAACTAAGAAAAATGAAATAGTCGATAAAATAAATTATTAAATGAATATGAAATTTAGTTTTTTCTGTTTTAATTTTAAGTACAATCTATGTTTGGAAGTATTTCTTTTGTTTTTTAATCAAAGGCATTTAGATGCTATATTTACGTATAATTGCGTATCATTTATGTTATAATTCAAAAACCAATTATTTAAAACATTTTTTTGCAACAAATAGCTTGAAAACGTTTGTACTGTGGTTATACAGAATTGTTGTTTGGCAAATTTAATTACAATAATCTAGGAATTTTGTTATAAGCAAATGAATATTTATTGTATTCTTGTTCTATTTGTCTAACCGTTGGCAACATAATTTTGTGTTATTAGCAAGGTGCGTGATCATTGTTTATTATACATATTTATTTTTATTTCTTTTTACCTCAATAAAATTCATTAGGTATAATATTATTTTTGTAAGTTTCTATCTACTAAAAAGCATCCTTCAACAAAGCTAACTAAAGAAAGTTTTAAAGAGGAGCTAGATAAACTTTAAGATCTAAAATGCCCCTTACAATCTCGCTTGGATATAGAGTTAGCAGTAGAACAATTAACCAATAACTTTCAGCAAGCAGTTTGATTTGCTATCATAAGCTCTGCAGCCAGTCATACAAAAGAAAAGATTCCAATCAGTTAAACTTAAAATAACGGAAAGAAGGTGGCTAAGAAAGACATGGCAGCAAGAAGAAGTTCCAGAAAATAAAATAAGTTTAACCAAGCTGTAAGAGAACTGAATGAAATGCAACTAGAAATAAAGAATCAATGCATACAAAGATACCTGGAAAGTCTAGCACCTACAAATGATTTAAACTACTTCTTATGGAAAGCAACAAAAAACTAAAGAGGCCATTATAGCATAATACCCTTTTAAAGTACGAGATAATAAATAGGTTAGGAACTATGAAGAAAAATTACTTGAAACAAATATTCCAGCCGCACACTGAAGAAATGGCTGAAGACGATGATGAAATCCGTAATATTCCCAAAGCACCATATCAAATGCACTTATTACACAGCAAAATTTGAATCACCGAAGTAGAAAAACACAATCAGATTACAACCAGAATATAACCTCATAAGGTAAACCCTTTTCCGGACCTACTAAGGTCCTGAAAAGGGTTTCTAAGACGTTCGTCAAATTCATAACATTCATATTCAACTCCATATTACGACTAAATTATTTTATTAGCTCCTGGAAAGTTGCTCAAATAATAATGATTTTGAAATCTGACGAACATACAAACAGTGCTTCATCTTACATACTAATAAGTTTATTATCAATGCCGTCTAAAGTCTTCGAAAGGATTTACGCGAAGAGATCAAAGAAAATTTTAGAAGGAAACAAATCTTACCAATTCACTCCTTTGGTTTTCGCGAGAAGCATGGCACCATAGAGCAAATCCGTAATTTAAGGGAGCCGGTACATTGCCAGAGATTAATCAATCTCATAACATATTGTAGTAGAACGTGTGCTGGAAGTGTAATAGACGTAAACGGATAGGTAGATGTACCAAGATTACTTATAAAACGTACTGGGAAATCAGATCCAGACATTAATATCTCCAAGCCTTTACTGGCAAGCCAAACTAGAAACGCTTTCATTGAAGAGACAGCTTAAAATAATAACAATTTAACTCAAAGAATGTGCTCCCGTAAGGCAATTCCTAAACATAATTGGTGGATAAATGAAGACTGCGAATGCAGTAGAGGAATGCATTATAGGATAAATGAGCCCGCGGTGCTTCAGGAACTGTCAAAGTCGTACGATTTCCAAGGAAGAAAGAAATAGAGCTCCCTTTTGCATTTCATTTCATCGGGTCAAAAATCTAGGTTCAACTTGAGAACATTCTCTTATTAAATAGGAAAGCCTGGATTCTCACTTTTAAGACTTACACAGTGCTTTTCAATAAACTATCTAATATTTTTACTTCTTCTTCTTCTTGATATAAATGAATTTGTAATTCTTTAATTTAGAGTGAATTATAAATGCTCTTGACATTCTTTATTTAATTGATTGTTGATGTCGTTACTTTGCGAAAGTCCATTACACTAAGGAATAAATAAGATATTCTGTCTAAATTTCACATTAATTGCGACTAGTGTCATCCGTTAGGTGCTTGCTCGATAACGTCCAAACAGACGAAAGTAGTTGCACTTAATATATAATATAGTGTAAAATTTAGATAAATGTTATATCTAATCTTTAGTATCATTTATTAGCATGCTTTATTTATTAATTTAGTAACAATAATTATAATTACTTAAACGATAAATGATAATAGAATTTAATTAATCAAATCGTATGATTATTGTCCTTATATTGATTGGAAGTTTTGCCAGTAGTTTTTTAATTATTTGGCCGTAATATAAACGTTTATCTTTTCATAAATACGTTTCATCTTGAGTGCTATAAAAGCTAAATGGTTGCCGTATTCAGCTTCTTTTACCGATTACGTTTGTGTCAGTTAACATGTTCTTCGTTTACGCCATTAGAAGTTCATCTTCAGATTATTGGTCGCGCTAGATTTATATTAGGAATATTTATTACGATTCATGCAACAAATGCGTTGGAAAATACAGGCAAACTGATTTATTTACCGTCTTAATGGGAATAGTTAGATAAGTCGTTAAAATGAACCCGACACGTGGTCGAAAAATTCTGATTGAATTAATCTTGGCATTTTACGGAAGAAACGACCGTAATACTGTTACTTAACCCTCAAAATTAACTAGAGGGTGTTTTTTCTACGTACCACTTGTTTGGCAATTTATTAATTCTCGAGCGGACGGAGCTATTGTGCATGTGAAGATCCCGAACCTATCTGTTTAAGAAGGCAGAGCTTGACCCGTACGCTTAAGGTTGAACGAAGTAATTTGATTGCATTCATCGAGGTTATTGGAAAAGTAAAACCAAGAATCAAAGACGTTCGTACATATTATTATTTTTATATTAGTTAATATTATTTAGTTATTAGGACTGTGTTATCAACTGTTGAATTTATAAGCTACCATGCCAGTTGGTTACGGGATCATTTAAGACAGTTTCGATCCCGCTGTGTGTTATCTAAGCCGCAGGAAAAATTTAACATCAATGAAATTATCAGAAGGTATATATAGTATATAAAATTATTTATTCATATACTTCGAGTACCATGTATTAACTCGATAAACATCCTTCATTAATCTATTAGCTTCAACTTTGTTAATTAATGACCTCGTTAACATATAATTCAGAGTTTATCACTAAAATATTGCCCTTACTTATTTGTCAACTCTAAGTTTATTAAGATCTCACTGTACGGTTAACAATAATTGCTAATTTTTACTAGTTAACAATTAGTTTACCATCAGCTAATTATAATAGTTTTTTTTAAATTCCCTTAACCGCCTGCTTTTCATTAACCATGGTCAATCCTTTTCTTTTGCCATCATGCCCATTATTTAAAGTAACTATTAATTCACTAAGGAGGACATCATTATTCTTTGTAATTTATTGCTATTATTTTGTTTGTGTTCTTTTATTGTTGTTGGGAAGTGTGCATTAAGTGACACTTATACTACTGTATTTCCCTTTTGTACCACAAGTGTGTATCAACTGAGCGTATAGGGGGGATTATTATTTTTTTACATTTATATTAGAGATCAGAACAGTAACGTAAACATTTCTTTTTTTATTAACTATTCAATATCAAATATCTTTATCTATGCCATGTAGTCCAAAGGTAAATGAACATACAGTAAACTTGTGTAGAATTTACCTTTTTCTTCTTATTGCAAAAGTGTCTGCTCATTTACGGTTTTAGTTAACTGAATAACGAAAGTATTTTTTTATCCATCATTGCTTCAATATTGGCATAGAGGCTTCCATGGTAATAATATTGTGACGTCCTATAGTTTATTAACAGGAATCCCTACTGTTCGAATTTAATTTTTGAGCTAGGTTAGCATCTGGAAGGTCAAGCGTAAGGATCGCTGATTAGGTAGGGATACAGAAGTTTATGTTTATTTATTGCCTTCTTAAGCACATTAAGCACAGGACAGGGCTTTACAAATCTTTAGAAACTATTATAAAAGAGAAACCATCAAATAAATATATGTATATATATATATATATATATATATATATATATATATATATATACATATATAAAATGGAAGTGTTCAGGGTAAAAGAAAAAATAAATAACTTGAAAAAGGGAAAAAAACTCCATGAAACGTCGCCAATATAAACTAAGTGGTTTATTATCCCCTACTGATCGTAGAACACAAAAGAGTAGAATTTATAGTTGAGTAGAGTTACGAATATACATAAGAACAAAATATTAATTAAAATATTTTGTTCTTATGTAATTGAAACCAATAAAAAAATGCTTTCATTATTTTATTTTAGCAAAAATATATAAGAATTCATTTCAAAATTCCAAGTAATGCAATTTTAACATTAAAATATTAATTAAAACCCATTAATTGCATTCAGTTAACACAGTTATATTTCGGAAAATTGAGTATGTACGTACAAGATAATAATATGTAGTATTGTACTATATTGTGATATAATATGGATTTAAGGGACGTGCATTACATTCGGAAAATAAGGTACACATGTTACGACTGTTAAGATATACAACGCTTTTCCATTCTAGATTGCCTGTCATATGATGTATTATTGGCATTTGTCGAATGTACGGACCATAGCAATGTTTTTTTCGAATATCTTGACAGATATTTTATTCAAGTTTCACGAAAGTTCGCTAATATTTCAAATGTTAAATTTCTATATTGACAACGTTTGTACATACGTATATACATTTCGAATATAAAATTATAGCTTTGCAAAATTTGAGAATATTTTATTTTAAAATTAGATGAAGTATTTATCTCATGGAAACATGAAAATATGAACGAAATATTAAGAAGTATATTTCAGATCAAACGATATCGTAATCTTTTTTACGTTTTCGTTTCGCAAGTTTTTGTTGTATTCAGAAAAATTTAAAAATTATAAAAAGTTGTTTAAGTTCAACATTTTCTTTTGCATTATCTATATTATATTACATTCTTGATAGTGTTTCTGCATTCAGTACAGGCAACCTTGACAATATAGGAAGCAAGTTTTTTTATAACAGGGAAAATCGAATTAGCAGTTTAACAGTTAGCTAACAGTTAAGAGAGAGAGATGCATTTGAATCAGGAGGAACTATTAAGACCGTTCCTCAATTTATCAAGGAGTAGAACAATAATCCACACCTTCACGTCTCTCAACTGCTTAACGACAATTATAAGGGGCATTGTCAGGCCCTAAATTATTATTACTCCCACTCTCGTGGAAAAACTTAAAGTCTTTTGATGTCGGCGTTCACCTTAAACGAAAAGTGACACAATGGACAGTGGGACGTTGGGTTTGATCCCCTGATCGCTACCGTTATATGTTCATAACATACCACAGACCTATCAGGCAACATCTTGTTTAATGAAGCAGAAAGTTATGCCTAAAACCGTGCCGGATATCGGGAATGGTCATTAAGAGGTATATATTGGTATTTTAGAAAACATTTTTGTTCATAATCTGGTACGTAGACTTCGGCGGTCTTGGTCCATACTATCTGCTTTTGAGCTTCCGGACTGGAAACGTGTCACTGGTATAACTGCCGACGTTTAGTACCCACTCGTAGGGGGCATCTTCATGGTTCGACTACTGTAGCAAACAGTAGCAGTAGTTTAGCCCTTAAGATGTCCCATACGAGTGGGTACGAAACGTCGGCAGTTATACCAGTGACGCGGTTACAGCTCGGAAGCCCAGAAGCAGATAATATTTTTGCTCTTGTTTCAGTAGGCGCATGCTGGCAACGTTTCAAATTCGACCCGAAACACTGCCGTAATTTATCATTGAGTTAGTGGACGATTCTCGTTAGTTTTTAACTAACCCAAGAGCAATTGCGAATGTCCCTTTCCTTAACCAGATTCCATAAATATTCATTCGTCATTATAGTTTTATAATCTAAAAAGGCTAAGGTGTCTGGGATAATTTCTTTGTGCTGTTTTGATGATTTATCGCCTATTTTCAATTATGCGGAAACTTCGATGGCTTCGTCCTTGATTAAGTTAAGGTAAAATTAATTACCTTGCATAATATGCATGGCAGCAATTTAATTTTTTTATACATTCTTCTTTACAGATCTTTCCAGATATTTCTTGTGATTATTCGAAAATACACTGCAGGGTTTCACCAGGCTCGTTTTGTAAGTCAAAGCGTATCTAATAGGGTATTTAAATCAAATTAAAAATGCCATCCTTGTATAGCAAAATTAATTTTTGCCTTTCTTTGAATACGCATTATATTTGAAAATATATCACAAATGTACAAATAATTCATTTAATGAGTTTATTTGATTTAGGACCAATTTGCTTTAATACATAAATTTCTTCATTTTCTTCTCATATCGAAATGACATCTATCATTTTGTGGATGTTACATGCATTATTATTACGTAGTGTTTATATTAATGATGCACTCTAATATAAGTATTTAATAAACCACTGGAACAGGTTAAGAATGATTTTTTGATTCTTTTTTTAGTTTGGGAAATGCGATTCGTGACACTTAGGTGCCTGATGTACGTTCTACAATCGAAGTTACTATCACATTCAAAGTACCTTGACTTAAACGATGTTTTTAGCTTTGGGAGCAGACCTGGAACTTCCTTTCCGGAATACTGCTGAATAGCTATAAAGCAATTAGAAACTTTGTGTAGTGTCTAATTCCTTTAGAAGATATTCATGTTTCTTGTAAATTCTTTAAGTAGCCAAACATCTCAGGGAACTTAGACGGTTGAGCAGATATAATTATCCAATTGAGTATTCTTTTTTTTTGACCAAAAAGGAAAAAGTGAGCGCATTCTGACTTAGTCCACTTATCGGATCAAAATTCGAAACTACTTCATCTAGCAAAATCTTGTAATGTCTGTCACACAGAACTATTTTATAAAGTCAGAAGGGTTTTCCACTATAACATCTACAACATACTAAAATCGTATTTATACAACAGATATTTTTGTATAAAACTTCTAAGTGAATATACGATGTTAAATCTGGAGTTCTGCAATGTAATTGAGTTCAATATTATACTTAAAGTATGCGAGTTGAAATTTCTATCAAGCTAAATATTATAATAGCTATTTCTTTGGATCGAAGTGGTAGGACATTGCTATAGTTTGACTGCTATATACTGAAAACTCTTGTCACTAAAGGAGCCAGAGATTTGTGCATAAACGGTCATTGCTAGTTAAAACGTAATAACAAGTAACTATTATCTAACGAAGTTATAATTGTACACTTCGCTGGGTGCTTTAGTAATAAAAGTATTCTGTACATAGGCTAACATTCAATATTAGTGCTTCCACTTTAATTTTATGGATGAACGTATAGTTCTCTTTCATTAAGCTATTCTTATCTGGTCGATTTAACATCTTCATGGTGTTTACAATTGCTAGCAAAGTTCAAATTGCTTGACGAGCTTCGGAATTTGGAGAAATATGTTGTACTCATAGCTTTGTTGCGAAATAGTTGCTTGTTATTATGTAGTAACCGGCAGCGATTGTTTATACGTCACTGGTTTTTTAGTGAGAGAAATATTCTACACATGGTAGTAAAATGTAATATTAATAGTACCATATCAATTCGAGACATGGATGTATAGTTCCTTCTCATTATACTATTTTTTTTAACGATTTAACACGAATGAAAATAGACGAAATAAGGTTACCACGTATTACATTCATGCTATGCGAAGGAACAATTTTACCTATTAATTAACATAGAATTATTGCAAATCGATATGGTTGAATACGTACTTACCTCAATTCTAGATTAACCTAGTCCACAAATATTAAACAAGAGTCGAAAATTAGAGATAAAATTTAGTAAAATGTTTTTGATCGTCGGAAGAAAATTAAGAAGACATGGTGTATAAAAGCAGTTTAAACTCAACATTTCTCTAATAATTATGAATATTACATAACTTATGTGTAAGTGTAATCAGACGTAACTTAAGAATCACAAATATAAAACAAAAAATAGGAACCTACTGTCCCAAGTATTAATCAAACATATTCAAATAACTAAAAGAGTCATGCTATTTATTAAGCATCTTTTTACATGTTTTTATTGTTATAGGATTTGAAACAATTAATGAATAGGTAGCATGATCTCAGAAAGTAACTTCCTTTTGATCTGTCTTAACTTGAAATTACGCACGCGAATTATTTTCTCAATAGCTAACTAACAACTGGGTTTATTAATTTGAAATTTGCGCAAATGTTAGTTCAAATATGTTAAAACACGAATACTCACGTGATTTTGATATAATTACACCACGGGTGACATTACGTGGTAATTTTCAAAATTGAATTGCTAGACCTAGTACATGACACTAACAATAGAAGTATTTAATAACATTAATGTACTAGTCGAATACAAAATTAATGCTTTAATACGTAGATTACTTGATATCGTGTTATTTCTTATACATATCGTATTGACCCAATTCATATTATTTCATGGATTTTACATGCAATAAACTTATTAAGTTGTATTAAAAGAAAATTCCGCCATTAAAGTAAAATATATTTAATAAGCATGAACAATTTTCTGTCTTTTTTTAAAAATTCAGTTGTAAAAAACTTTAAATCAACGTTTTATTTAAGACAAGCTATTATTCTTCTACTTCAGTAAAGTTTACTTTAAATTTTACATTTGAAAACTTGAGCATATCGTTAATGTAAATGGAGAAAAAAAAATTGTATCGAGAAATAAAATTTTGTTTTTTCTTTGGAAAATGGTCGAATGTAGAAGAATAGAATTAATTTTTAAAATATATATCACTTGTATACAGAAACGTTTAGTTGAATTTGATGGAGCCTGTGGTTTATTGACTTGATCAATAAGGTTAATATATAACCCCTTTCCACAATTAACTATTTGTAAATTCTGTATACGTATTTCGACAACCAAGTTGTCATCATCAGCAGATAAAATCAAAGTGTCGCACCTGGTAAAACATTGTACAAAAATATACTCTTACGCGATCCGCATCGTTGAAAACCAAGATACTGTGTCTGTTTCACAAGGTTTTTAAAAATACTTTTACTTAAACTAACATGCACTACGCCGAAAAAGGTTATTATGGTCAAAAATGTGTGTGATTTATGTGTGTTTTATGACATTGCTCCTCTTGTCTTTCAGTAGAGAAAAAAGGGGCGTTTGCATATAAACATTTACCAGATGGCCTGAATTCTTTACTATGTGCATGCTTTCATACGCGTCCAGTTCGCGATAATTGTACACGTTCTTTATCAAATGTAAACAATCCATATTAACACTGTGGTTATTTTCTAATACATGTCTCGCTATACCCGATTTTTCCGGTCGGTTGAATTTTATGTGCGAAAGGTGTTCTTTATACCTGGTTTCGATCGATCTTTTGGTTTGGCCGATGTATTGTTTATTGCACTCTAAACATTCAATCCGGTAGATTCCCGATTTTTTATTCTCTTCAATTTTGTCTTTTGCATTTCCTAACAGCAATTTAAGGGTATTATTAGGGCGGGAACACACCTTAAACCCGTGATCTTTAAAAATACTATTCAGATTTTTTGTCACACGATGGAAAGGTAAACAAACAAAATACTTTTCCCGATTGCTCTGTGGTGAAAGACATGTGGTGTCACGGACTGTTTTTCTTATGTTGGCCTTTCTAATTAATCCATTGATTATTTCCGAAAAACCGTATACCGCGATATTCTTAATGAAATTCTCTTTCATATCTTACTTTTGTTAATGGGAAATTGATCAAACGATTAATTTGAATGAAGCCATCTTCTGTTGCTTTCTTTTTTGGACACCTTAATTATCTCAAAATAGAAATTGATATTTTCCGAAAAGAAACCAATGTCAATAAATTACGGCTGACTCAAATCACAGCATGCAACAGAAGATGGCTTCATTCAATTTTCTGATTAATCGTTTGATCAATTTCCCATTAACAAAAGTAAGATATGAAAGAGAATTGAACCTCATTAAGAATATCGCGGTATACAACGGTTTCGATTCGGAAATAATCAATGGATTAATTAGAAAGGCCAACATTCCGTGACACCACATGTCTTTCACCACAGAGCAATCGGGAAAAGTATTTTGTTTGTTTACCTTTCCAAAAAAAATCTGAATAGTATTTTTAAAGATCACGGGTTTAAGGTGTGTTCCCGCCCTAATAATACCCTTAAATTGCTGTTAGGAAATGCAAAAGACAAAATTGAAGAGAATAAAAAATCGTTTGAATGTTTAGAGTGCAATAAACAATAAAAACCAAAAGAATATAAAGAACACCTTTCGCACATAAAATTCAACCGACCGGAAAAATATAGCCAAAATATGGATTGTTTACATTTGATAAAGAACGTGTACAATTATCGCGAACTGGTCATGCACATAGTAAAGAATTCAGGCCATCTGGTAAATGTTTATGACGCCGGCCCCCTGCAAACGCCCCTTTTTTCTCTACTGAAAGACAAGAGGAGCAATGTCATAAAACACACATAAATCACACACATTTTTGACCATAATAACCTTTTTCGGCGTAGTGCATGTTAGTTTAAGTAAAAGTATTTTTAAAAACCTTGTGAAACAGACACAGTGCACATCTTGGTTTTCAACGATGCGGATCGCGTAGGAGTATATTTTTCGTACAATTTTTTCGCCGTGTTTTACCAGGTGCGACACTTTGATTTTTATATTATCTGTGACAACTTGGTTGTCGAAATAAATTGTGGAAAGGGGTTATATATTAACCTTATTGATCAAAACAGAAACGTTTGCTAAACATACATCTTCTTCAATAAAATATTTTACAAATTTGCACTTTATTTAAATCTGTCAAAAACATATTTTTTTACCATTAATTCATGAAACTGAGAAATTCTTTGTTTGTTATTTACATTAAATATTCATTTAATATTGTTACTTCTGTATTATAAAAATCGTATTATATGACTGCGTAACTGGAAAATTACAGATTTGTTAATAGATATTATAAATTGAACGAATTTAGTTGCAGCGGAAATGTGTGTGCTTAAACACTTAGCGGATAAATATCGAATATATCAATAACGCCACAAAATCAGCGTCATGGTCATTTCTACTTATTATTAGATTATGTAAATTCTTGTAGGAGCAGAATTTAGTACATGTGCAAATATAATATTCAAATGCACATTCCAAAAATAACAAATGCATTCAATTCTTAAACAATGGCTCGAAGAGAAAATATTTAGCTTCGAAATATATCCTAAAAATTTTCTATTAGAATTAAATTATATATGCATTTTCAAATCGATCGCTTGTTGAAATAATACTTGGGTAGTATGAAAACTAATAATTATAAAATTGAATGATAACATTGGCTAACCAAACTGTTAATTATTTAATAACACTAACTAAAATAACTTCGACGAATCTACATGCTCAAACATAAATGCTAGTTATATTTTTATTTTTATAATACATTTTTATTTAAATTATGTAATTATTAACTTCTTCTGAGCTTCCAGTTCAGAATCAAATCTCTGGCGCTGCTGCTTCATCGATATCTCGTCAGCTTTTGCAAGATCAAGAGGGCTACAATTGATGTTACTGCATTAAACTGACTTAAATTAGTCAGTATGCAACTATTACTTACCAAGATAATGCATAAGTTCGTAGCGTTTTTTGTTGCACTTAAACATTATTATTTTATTAAAAAACAATGAACGCGAACTAATCAAGGATATATTGTTACGCCCCTATCAACTATAATTGATAGTAAAATAAAATGCCTGTTTAAGATAAGAATCTTAAACGATTATTTGCCTGACCTCCAAGGCGCTGAAATTAGCTTACAATCTGGGAAAGTTAGAGGGGGTTAGCTGTACATACAGATCTAAAAGGTACTACAGTGTTGTATTCCCTGAAGGTCAATTACTAATATCGAAGCAAAGGGATCAACGAAATACTTTCGGTTATCCAACACATACGAAAGGCTTTTCTTTCTTTTTAAATTAAACTACATAATTGAACAAATAAAGTTACCAAGAGAGGAAAAGAAATTCCGAAATCACAGTAACTAAACTTGATTTATTAAAACAACATTGATATATTGTACATTCGACTAGCTAATAATATGAAGTAATGCAAGATATAAATATATAGATATATTAGGTGCGAAACTAAGTTTTCGCTGTTTTTCAAGAGATGGCTCAAGCAGTAAGTGCTGATCCATTGTGACATAACCAAAACGTCATGAGCCAAGCTTAGACATATGGTAAACAAACCGCTTTGACACACTAGTGATATCGTTTTTGCCTCATATACTTTTGGATGTGTGAAAATGTCTGATTTTGTGCCAAATAATCGTCATTTGCGATAAGTGTTGCTTTTCTTCTTTCATTCGAAGAAAACGGCTGAAGCGCATCGAGAACTCCAAAACGTTTACGGAGATGCTGCTCTAAGACGGTGATTTCGATGTTGACGACCGTTCGCGTGAAGGAAGACCAAAAGCCTTCGAAGACTCTGAATTGGAGGCATTGCTCGATGAGGATTCGTGCCAAACGCAAAAATAGCCTGTTTCAGCATTAGGAGTTACCCGCCAAGCCATTTCTCAGCGATTGCATGCGTTGAGAATGATTCAAAACCAAGGAACCTGGGTTTTTTATGATTTGAAGCCAAGAGACGTTGAGCGTCGTTTTTTCGCCTGTGAACAACTCTCCAGCGGCAAAAAAGGAAGGGTTTTCTTTATCGCATCGTTACGGGTGATGAAAAATGGATTCATTACAGCAACCCAAAGAGAACAAAATCATGGGGACTACCCGGTCATGCTTTTACGTCATCGGCTCGGCCGAATATTCACGCTGCGAAGGTTTTGCTGTGTATTCGGTGGGACTATGGCGGTGTTATTTATTATGATCTATTGAAATTGAACGAAACCATCACTGGAGAACGGTATCGAACTCAATTAATGCGACTGAGCCGAGCACTACTCGAAAAGCGGCCACAATACGAGCAGAGGCACAAAAAAGTGTTTCTACAGCATGACAACGCTCGGCCTCACGTTGCCAAACCTGTTAAAACCTATTTAGAAACTCTCAAATGGGAGGTCCTACTCCACCCGCCATATTCCCCAGATATTGCGCCGTCCGATTGTCACTTGTTCCGTTCGATGGCTAATCAGCAGTTCCGCTCATATGACGACATCTCAAAATGGTTTGATTAGTGGATAGCCTCAAAAGACGAACACTTCTACCGTGACAGTATCCGAGCTCTGCCAGAAAGATGGGAAACAGTTGTCGCTAGCGATGGGCAATATTTTGAATGATTCATTTGTAAACACCTTTTCACAATAAAGTTGCATTTTCATCAAAAAAACAACGAGAACTTAGTTGCGCACCTAATAAAAAATGGCGAAGCTTAAGTATCCTCAAATACGAGAGTGGTCCCAGAAGTAACTGACCTAATAAAGAAAACATAAAAATTTTATAAAGATATATATTAATTTTTCAACGTAATTTTCTTTCTGCTCTATACACTTTTCCCAGCGATGTTCAATAAGTTTGATACCTTTTCTATAATAAGAACTGTCATGCTCGTCAAAATTAACTGCCGACATCGCTTCTTCTTCGTTGGAAAATCTTTCACCACTGAGCCATTATTTCAAGTTTGGGAACAGAAAATAATCCGAGGGGCAAAATCTGGCGAATAGGGTGCTTGAGGTAGCAATTCAAACTTTAATTCATTAATTTTGGCCATTGCAATAACGGATTTGTGAGCTAGTGTATTGTCTCGATGAAACACACTTTCTTCTTAGTTCGCATAATACTCGCCGTTGATAGTTTTTCCTTTTCAAAATAGTCAAAGAAAATTATCCCAAGCGCATCACAAAAAACCCATACCATGACCTTGCCTGCAGATGAAACGGTCTTCGCCTTCTTTGGAGCCGGTTCTTCCTTTTGAGTACATTGTTTTGATTGTTCTTTTGTCTCGGGTGTGAAGTAATGGACCCATGTTTCGTCCATGGTTATGAAACGGCGCAAGAATTCTGCTTTGCTGCAGTGAAACTTCGCTAAACACTCAATTGAAACATCTACACGACACTGTGTTTGCTCGAGTGTGAGCAAATCCATTTTGCACACAGCTCTCTCATGTCCAAATTTTCAGATAATATGCGATGTATCGCACTTTATGAAATGCCTACTATTTCTGCTAGCTCGCGCACTTTCAGTCGACAATCATCCAGTACCACTTTGTAGATTTTCTTCACCGTTTCTGGAGTCGTCACCTCATTTGGTCGATCACTGCGATGCTCATCTTGGCAGTTCGTACGGCCTCGTTAAACTCTGCTACCCAATATTTCACTATTGTAAACGAAGAAGCAGACTCACCCAGAGTAGAATACAGTATTGGTTGGACTGAGGCCTTTCAAATAAAAGTATTGTATCACGTAATGATGACCAATTTTCTCCATTTTTACAAATTCACTGAAAACGTTCACTACTGATGGCTGCCAAACAAATACTAAACAACGTGGCGCCTTCAAACTTGAAACATATGCCTTATACTTTCTAATATAATGATACTTTTCAAACAACTACCGCCATCTCTAGGTGAGGCCGGGTACTTATGGGATGACACTCGTATATGTATGTATATATGATACACATGAATTTACCACAATATCTATTAATTAAAAGTGCTTACTCAGAAATGTAAATTAAGTTTAATCAGGTACTTTATATCCGAAATTATTTATGGTAAAACGTAAATTATTGTACATGTACAAAGTTACGGTATATTACGAAGTCCTTAATAAGAAAAATAAGAAAACACGAAAAATAAAATAAGGCAATTACTGAGTATATAATGGGAAAGTATAATACAAAATTGTGACTGTAATTCTTTATGTAAAATAGATGTCGTGTATCAATAAATCTTTAACGCACAATAGGAAAGTTCTTCACTATATAAAACAAAAAATATAGATTTCCAACTAATTAATTAATTCAAGTCTATATACAAATTACTAGTGATTACTGGTGATAATGGTTGACATAAAAAATGAGCAGCGAATTAACCTGAAATTCCTTGTCAAATTAAAGAAATCGCCAATGTAATGTTTACTAATGTTAAGGGAAGTGTTTGAAGATAATGTTATGTCACGTGCCTGAGAAAAAAGCACGAATAAGCAAGTCGAAATTGAAGACAATGCTGGTCGTTTTCTCGATGTCGAAGATGTTATCCTGATTGACTGGGTGCCTGAGAGTTAAACCGTTAATCAGAAATACTAGAAAAAAATCCTAATCAAGCTGAGGGAAGGAGTAAGGAAAAAAGGCCGGATTTGTGGAAGGACGACTCATGAAGTCTGCACCAGGACAACGCACCAGCACATAATGCCCTATCTGTGAAGCAATTTTTAAGGGATATGCGCATTGCTGCGCTTGATTATCACTCGTATTCGCCAGATTTCGCACCATGTGACTTCTAGTAGTTTTCAGAAGTGAAAATGCATTAAAGGGAGCACATTTTCAGTCTGTCGAATATATGAAAACGAAAACGGCAGAGTAGTGAACAGGCTGACAACTGACGAACTACAGCATTGCTTTGAACAAAAGAAGACACGTATACAGCGGTGTATAGATAGAATGGGAGAGTATGTTGAAGGAGACAAGAGTTAAATATGAGTTTATTTGCAATAAATAACATTTTTCACACCAGTATCGTTACTTAATTGCCACATCTCGTATAATGTCCAATTATAATATTAAAACATCGGTTCGATGCAGTAGGGTTCTCTCTTTGACTCTCCTTTCTCTGGGTGTTGGCTTTGGCTACTTGCTACCCTGAGCTACAAGTTAATTCTGAGAATGATATTAACTATCCTTTTCGATAGTTATATTACTGCTTTACTTAGTTTCTAGTTAATAGGATCGATGTTACCTTATGTACTTATGTTAACAGGAGTATATAAAACAATAGAATGGGTTGACCCCAATCTGTTCACTGGAATATTGCAGCTTCAATTACAGAATTCCTGTTAATCCCTTGTAAGACCCGAACGGTGGGAGACAAAAAGTCCAGCATTAGGACTTTGAAAATTCGGTGCTGATAAAACGCACATATTAGTTCAATGATATCTAAGTATATGTAAAATGATATCTTTGTATCAGAGTCACACCAAAAATTCCTTATATAAGAGGAAAAAAATCTAACTGTATCCATATACCTCATCCAGTCGGACTAATTTTATAAGATTAACATTAATAATCTGTTCCAATGTCAAAAGAAAACATGTCAACCTATGAGACTCATTAATAGTTCAAATTTTAACGATATTATTACTCCAACGACCAAATTACAAACAAGGACAAATGTTTGTTGTTAGCTTCAAAAAAACGTAAGAATGGAAGACAATCATATCTAAGTTAAGTAAGACCACAATTAAAAGATAAGCAGCTATATGTGTAGAACTACTTAAAATACTTGAAAGTAGTTATTTACTTATTCCCAGTAGTTAATATTAATTAATTGTGAGAGCGCGGAAGAAACCAACATGTACAACAGTTTTTGTAACCAAAATTAAATCAAGAATCTCCTAGATGACATTGGAATGTCGTCTTAAGAGAATAATTGTTTACTAGCACAACAATAATCTCCTAAAATAAGAAAACGTAACGACATAGGGCCGTAACGAGATGAATTCAATAAAATGCAACTTATAAATTAAGAACTGAAAGTGAAAGCTGCAAATAATATGAAAAGTATCTAATTTTAATATTCACTAAAATATTTACACTGGGATATACAATTTTATGCACAAAATATTAACATAATAATCATGTTATTAAGGGCCAAAATAAACCAAAAGGTAAAATGTACACGTAACGATATTTTCCTGTATTATTAACGATAGCCTCTCGACGATTTCACGCTCGAAAAAACCCGCTGATATAGAAATGAAGAAGTTCACGCTAATTTTGACGGACGTTGTTTGATAGTGAGCAAACCAGATGGAAATCTGACGAAGCGAGTTCAGGAAATCTACGTGGATATGGAATGTTTTCCCGATTGACGTTTTTCCGAACTTTTTCCTCAATTGCGGCCTCAAGCCAACGGCATTTTTGATAGTAAGTCTCAGCAGTGATGATTACATTTCTTGGAAGCAATTAATTATAGTTAACGTCTTTGTCCGTCTGATACACATCAGCTTATGAGGATATGTACCAGCTTTTACTTGCGAAGTTATTTTTTGTTGGGGCTAGTCAATTTTTTTCTTTTCTAGATATTAATATAAAGCCACTATTTTTCGTCACCAATAACAATGTGAGTCAAAAACGGTTGAGTTATTCACGAGCTAAAGAATGACAAGCTAACGAAGAGACACAAATATTGACACGCTAAGTCTTGTCTTTTTCTCTCAAATCATGTGGCAACTAAATACCCAAGAATGCAAACGTTATATTATGGTTGACTAATTAAATCCACTATTCAATTCCCGAATTATTGATGTGAATCATAATAGTATTTCTGAAGGTTCAGAATCATTTGTCAAAATACCTCTCTTTAAATTGAGAAAATTATTTCTGCGCTGTACACTACCTAATTATGTTTTCTACGTAAATGACGCAAATGAATACAACTTCTCTGATGAACTTGAAAAAAGTATATTGTGTGAAATGCTAGTGTTTGTTCAGTTGGTGTTCCAGCTTCTTTTGGGAATTTGTGCAAAGATTGTTCTATTCACACAGACAAAGGACTTGAATTTCCCAATTCAAAAACTATTCTGTTAATAGTATGATATTAAAATAACTTTGGTATATACCAAACAATTTTGTCCAAGACTCACTTATCCTAGAAACCGAAGTTGCTACAAACTTATGTATTAACCTGAGTTGCTAGTTGTAGGACTAGTATGTCCTAAGAAAACACACGACATTATTTTGAAAAAAAAAACAGCTACATTTAATTAGAATTAATAGAAGTGGTTATACATGACGGTATTGTACGTTAGGGGAAGTTTTAACCGATTACACAGTCGAGGAGTTGTGAGAATTCATATTTATGAATTATCATATCTTTCTGTGAGATTACGCGTCGTCTTCGTTAAGACCTGGGTTTGGCGAGGGGTGTAGAAAGAAGGAGTGAGGTACCATTTATTTATGTTAATACTAGTTCCGTTGTTTTTATCCAGCGTTTAATCTTGCCTCTCATAGGTAACGACATATACTGATTTCATTAAATCCTTCATAATCTTCTGGTGCTTGTTGATGCGCTAAATTATAGTTCGCTTTAGCTTTTCTACTCAAAAGATTCGTGCGATGTAAGGGTCTGTGTTATTGATCTTGGTGTAGTGGACGAGTTCTGGTGATAATATACCCATACATCCGTTCTCGTTTTCCTTGTTTGTCTGCAATATAATATATAAGTAACATACTTGTTCGTAAACATGTATTTTCATATATTGTATGTAGTAGTTATTCAACATTGCTTCTACTTGTGGCTGTCCATATTTCGATTTCGTTGATTTTGCTCGAAAGCTATAGTACATCTTGTCGCCAATTAATATTAAGATAGTGGCGATAAAGTTCTAAATTTAGAAAAGAAAGAAAGCCTAAGAGTATGGAGATAAATATGTATATATAAATATTTATCTCCATACTCATAGGCTTCTTTATTTGTTTGTCTAATATACTACTGATTGTTTTGTGAATTCAACATAAATTGTCATACATATATGGGTGGCTTACTTTCTGTGGTTTTCGCCTATATCACACTGTCAGAGTGATTTGTTAATTTTAATTGTTATATCTTTGGTAAACAATACAAAAGTCCAGCTGATATTTTTTACATAATAATACAACGTTCACAATGCAATGGCGGCGGTTAATATAATAGTTTGAGACATATGGTAGACAACTGAGTAAAAATGAAATGTCGTCTCTGAAAGAGCAAGGCAAACCCTGCATTTTGTGTTTTCCAATTGTTCGTTATTATTGTCTGCCTATCTGCAAAACTATAGACAAGATCTTGCTAAGCTGAAGTGTATCCCTCAGATGTTGTATCGGCTGCTCGTTATTCTTCTGCAGCAAAATGCTTTAAGTTACATTTTTAAGCGTTGACGTTAGATTTTTCGTATATGTTTTTTAACATCATATTCAGCAGCAAATCTTTTTGTAGCCCTTAATAAGGAGGCATATTACCTATAAGTTTCTGAAATAAATTTCAAAGACGCATCAATCGTGTGAAACTGCATTCTTGAGAACAACTTGAATGCTTTGTGGACTGGTTTACCTAGTCTTCTTGTAATGTAGATTCTTCGTATTAAGGAATTTGACCAAAGGTTTTTGTTATTGAGCATTATCTTCTATGTTAGAGATATCAACGAATAAAGTTAGAATATAGAAAACTTTTATTTTATTTCTTGCCATGAATTCGGGACGCCATATTTTTCTCATTGTTAGTTGAATCCACTTCATTAATATCTTTTCTTTTGAATTTTGCAATTAATAAATTTGTCCCTGCTCCATTTCTAGATACGTATAGTTCTAATTCTCTTTCAAGTGTCTGTTGAGAGAATCATTTATGAACTTCAGTTCCTTTCTATTTGGGACAAATTTTCTCTTTCTAAAGTTGCCCTATAAATTTCTCTAGACTTTGGTGGAGCTTACCCCATGTTTGCCTTAGTGTTTTCACGATTCGTAGCAGCTTTTTCAAGGATGTCTCATTCTGTGTACATAATTTTAAGTCATCCTTATATATTGTGTCAGTCGTCCTTATATATTATTATATAAAAAATTATTGAATATATTTTTGCTGATACAGGTTCTAAGCTTGTAGTTTATACTTCAAAAGATTGTAGAAATAGCTGTCAGCAAGAGTTCTCCTGGAATATACATCTATTGTAGTGGATAACTTTACTTTATTCTTTCTTTGCTTAATATTCCAGAAAAATGCCGATAATTCATTTTTTTATAGAATTCTGTATGGCAGTCAGCGAATACTTCATGGAGTATGCTATCAGACAAGTCTACCCGGTTCCAACGGTGCTCCAATGCCCTTATGCCATCTCCAAAATGCGATTCCGGAAACCTTGCAAAATACTCATTTACGAAGATGATAAGCTCGTCGTCAGACGAAAATTTCTTTCCACCTAGTGCCGTTTTCAATTTTGGAAAAATGTGGAAGTCGGAAGGGGCTAGATCCGGCGAATAAGGCGCATGCGGTACTAATTGGAAATGCAACTAGTGGATTTCGGACATCGCAACTGTGCTGGTATGCGAGGGAGCGTTGTCTTGGTGAAACAGAATCTTTTTCTTTGCCATTCCTGGCCGTTTAGCACGAATCTCAACATTTAGTTTTTGTAGAAGTTCTGCATAATGTTGTCCGTTTATTGTGGCACCTTTCTGAAAGTAATCAATGAGCAAAATGCCCTTTGAATCCCAAAAAATTGATGCCATCACCTTGTTTGCCGATAAAGTGGTTTTCGCTTTCTTTGGAGGTGCAGAACCACGTGCTAACCATTGTTTCGACTGTTGTTTAGTTTCGGGTCAAACACAAATTTTATTATTATAACACGACAACATAATAGAACCTAAACGTCATATGAAATAAAGAATCAGTAATGAGGGGTAATATCAATTTAAGAACACTAATAATTCTTAATTAATACAGAAAAGATGATATTTTTATTATTTTCTGTTAATGCATTCATAATTAGATAACATACTCATCAACTTTATTTCGAAGAAAATTACAAAATGAATGTTCAAACACTTTCTCTCCCAATTGTTGCTGATTTCAACAAATTCCATTAACATTAAACAACACCTAAAGTATCTCGGAAAAGTTTGTTTCTTAAGTGGTTTAAGAAATTAACGACGGGCTTTGAAATGAAGGCGATCCGATAGAATGCTCGGGAAAAAGCTAATCCACGAAAAGTTAATCTTAATTATTACTTTTCGTTCCATTTACAGACACACATACACATTTTTCAATCAAACAGAGAAGTGGTGTGGAAGGGTGACAATAAGTGAAAATACGATCGCAGAGCTCAAAACATATATATATATGTATATGTAGGGACACGTCCAATGACAGATGGAGAAATTGATAAAGCGACGATTATTTCATTCCAGCGCTTACCAACGTAACATTCTGAATTCCACAGTTGATGATCTGCCAGCCCCAACTCGACTAATTGATTTTAATTTTGCAATGAGATTTGACGTGAATTTCGAACGGGGACTTGTAAATTTCCTGCACAGTACGAGTAATATACGGCACGTGCAAACATTCATGCGTGTAAACATCTGACGTTTATATTTGTTCTAGATAGGAACGTATAGTATACGGATTACAGCGAAATTACCGGTGCAGCCTTATAGATTATAGATACATATTTTAATAAAGCTGATGCCCATCGGTTTTGTTTATTTTTGAATAAATTAATAGTTAAATTGTGGATTTGAAAAAATATATATTTAAACAATTATTCAAAACTATGAAAAGGTGGAGGCAAAATATGATTTAAGAGAATTTGTAGTTTTAATTATATGTATATACGAGGATAGTTTGACAAGTAGTGAGAATGGCACATAGGTGGCGCTCTAATTGGTAAAAGAAATGCACTGTAATTTAGGTTGCCTATTTATATGTTTACATTCCGATATTTAGGTAAATCGGTTGATTAGTTTATTTTTGACAGCTGATTGAAGAAGATCCAAAACGTCGTTTTGTTAAAATGGAAAAAGCAGAGTATCGTGCGGTGATTAAATACTTCGTAATTAAGGGTATGAAAGCTACCGAAATAAAAGATGAGTTACGGGAAACATTAGGTGAATCTGCTCCATCATCCGCCACTATAAGTAGATGGGTAAGTGAATTTAAACGTGGTAAAATAAGCTGTTTTGACGAAGCGCACTCTAGAGCATCCAAAATCGTGACTTCTAAGGAAATGATTATAAAAATCCATAATATTATTACGCGAGATCGACTACTCAAAGTGAGAGAGGTGGCAGACATTGTAAAAATTTCAACAGAACGCGTACACCACATGTTAACGAAAGAATTGGGCCTTTCCAAGCTTTCGGCAAGATGGGTGCCGCGATTGCTTACGACTGATCAAAAGTTCACTCGTTTGCGCATTTCCAATGAGTGATTGGACCTTTATAAGCGGAATCCGGTTGATTTTTGTAGGCGATTTGTTACTTGCGATGAAACTTGGATACACTACAGTACACCCGAAACTAAACAATAGTCGAAACAATGGTTAGAACGTGGTTTTGCACCTCTAAAGAAAGCGAAAACCACTTTGTCGGCAAACAAGGTGATGGCATCAATTTTTTGGAATTCAGGGGCCATTTTGCTCATCGATTATCTTCAGAAAGGTGCCACAATAAACGGACAACATTATGCAGAACTTCTACAAAAATTAAATGTTGAGATTCATGCATACGAGCACAGTTGCGATGTCCAAAATCCACGAGTTGCATTTCCAATTAGTATCGCATGCGCCTTATTAGCTGGATCTAGCCCCTTCTGACTTCCACCTTTTTCCAAAATTGAAAACGGCACTAGGTAGAAAGAAATTTTCGTCTAACGACGAGCTTATCATCTTCATAAATGAGTATTTTGCAAGCCTTCCGGAATCCTTCCGGAGCATCGTTGGAATAAATGTATTGCCCTTTTAGGAGAATATATTGAAAAATAAAAATTATTTTGTATTTAAAAAATTCGTTTTTCTTTTCCATTCTCATTACTTGTCAAACTACCCTCGTATATATATATATATATTTCAAAAAGGATGTACGTGTTTTGAATGCATATATTTATTAAACTTTAAGACATACGATTATGAAACTTTACACACATATTTACGAACATCTCAAGTTCAGATTACAGATGTTCAATATGTCATCCATCAGCGACACAAACAATATCACATCGATACTCAAATTCCTCCCATACTCGGGCAAGTATGTCCTTCGTCAATGATGTTATGGCAGTACGGATCCGGTTCTTCAACTCTTCCAGATTATGTGGGAGTGGTGGTACGTAAACGTTGTCTTTAACGAAATCCCTCAAATCCGGTGACCGTGGAGCCCAGCTAAGATATGCTAAGTCGCCAGCACCTTGACGACCAATCCAACGGTTCGGTAGAGTTAAATTCAGATATTCACGCACTTGGCGACTTCAGAGAGGGGGCGCCTCGTCCTGTTGAAAAATGAAGTTGTCTTCGTGCAGACTCCAACCAGTTTCGTTACATAGCGAGATACTACTGACCGTTAACCGTGTTTCCATCAAAGAAGAATGGGTCGTAAGTTGATGATCGGGATATCGCACAAAATACATTGATTTTAGGCGAATCTCGTACATGTTCAATAACTGCATGTGGGTTCTGTAGACCCCAAATTCGAACATTGTGTTTGTTTACCAGACTACTAACATGGACAGTCACTTCATCACTGAACACGATGCGTTGTGTGAAAGTGTTATCATTTTCAATAGCATCATGACTCTCGTTACAAAATGCCACACGTTTCCGTTTGTCATCAGGACGCAGAGCTTGTAACAACTGTAACTTGTACGGTTTCATAACCAACCGACGTCTCAAAACACGCCAAATTGTTGTTGTAGGCAGTTGTAACTCCCGACTGGCACGACGAGTTAATTTTGAAGGATTACGTTGGAAAGCAGTTTGAATTCGTGCAGCATTTTCTTCAGAAACACGAGGGCGGCCAGGACTCTTTCTTTACATACACATCCTGTATCTACAAAGTGTCGATACCATCTGCGAATGTTCCACCCATTCGGAGGATCAATTTGCTAGCTCAACCTGAAACGTCTTTGCACTGTAATCACGGAATTGTACTTCGCAAACTCGAGAACATAAAATGATTTCTGCTGCGGAATAGCCATTTAAACATATGAGGATTACCAAGAAAAACAGAAAACAACTGATATCTAGCGGCTATTAAATAAACTAGACTATGTATTTGTTTCTCCAATAGCCGAGCCGAGGCACAGTAATAGTTTGGATAAAATAATACTTCGTAATACGTATATTCTTTTTGAAACACGCTGTGTGTATATATATACATATACTTATATATATATATATATATATATATATATATATATATATATATATATATATAAGCGAATATTCTCGCGAAAGAGTGATGATAAATGCTGGTTTTCGGGTTTCTTTCGCATTGTAGAAATTTTTTGGTTTTAGTAGTCCGGAATACGTAATCCGATTAATATGTGCCTTCTACATTTTGTTGTATTTAGTCGAAATTTGAATCAAAATGTACGTATGAATCTTTTTTATCCCTTCTTCGCTGGTTTTCTTTATATTACTACATTATATATGAGAATAAATTATTTTCGACTTTATAATATTTTAGCGTAATTTGCAGGTAATTAGGATAACTTTATAAAATTTTTTAACAATTTAAAAAACAAAAGGAAGAATTTTCATTACTACTGTGAAATTTAGGTCGAAAAGAAAGTCATATAAAGGTATGATATATTTTTGATAAATTTTCTATTTCGTTTCTGTCATTTATACTGTATTTCCATATTTTTTAATCTGTTTCATTCTTATAACGGATCGGGCTTTGCCATTATGCTTCTTGTTTACAATTGTAGTACGCTAAAGTAGAATGAATGAGATGTGGAGTTACAATGTCCTAAGGCACTAACATCCTTTGTATATTCCTGTCCTTTTAGCATTTCTCTAAGTGTTGTTTTGTTTGACCTATATAAATTTTCTTGTAATTGTAAGGTATGATATGTACAGTATGAGTCTGTTCATTGTATGAAATAGTAGACTTAAGTTTCGTGTTTGTGAAATTGAGATTATTAAAATTTTTATGTACTACTTTAGGATTGTATTTCATTGAGACTCGATTAAGGTTTTGTGATAATTTGAGTATTTATTTTGTTTTCATTAGGCGAGTATTGAAACTAACCAGTCCACAGTTCATGATAGATACTTTGAAAAGCAAGAGGATAGTAATATTATCCCTTAAAGCTGATTAATAAAATTCTAAAGTTCGAAACTTATCCTATATATAGCAAACGCAGATACCCCTCTAATAAAAATAACAATAGAAAATAGAAAAAAGATCTATACGCACATTTTCACTATTCAGATTTAAATTTCAGTACAGTAAAACGTAGAAATACAATACTCTGCCGAAGTAATAAAAAAATTAATTAATTAATTTTATTTTCATAGGTTTTAAAGGAATTGATTTGGGTTGGTGGTTTATGGTTTCTAATACATACTACTAAACTATCGAAATTGTAATTTCTGTATATCTTTTCTATTATTAAAAAAAATTTAGTTAACTGACGTGAACTTTACTTGATGAAAATACATAACAAAAATAAACACAAAACTCAGGTTTTCACAAAATATCTTTTTTCAAAAGTGTAATCGTTGTTTCGTCAGAACTGTGACTTCTTCAGACTCACATTTGAGTGTGAATTGTCTATATATTGAAAGATTAAGAAAACTATTTAATTAGCAGGTGATTACATTACAATTATTGACTGTGTATATATAAGTTCGAACGAAGGTTGTAAGTATGAGTAGTATTATTATATTCTCGGGCTCCCCGCGATGTTGGACAGAAGTTTTCGACTGAATCGGCGTTTCGACGTTTCGATAACATCTCAATAAGGAGTTGTTTCGTAGCGAAGCGTCAACCTGAAACTTTTTTCTTTTTTCAGTTTCAGGATGACGCTTCACTACGAAACAACTCCTGCAGAAGATGATTGAGATGTCGTCGAAACGTCGAGATGCCGATCACGGAGAGCCCGAGAATATAATACTACTCACATATGCATATATATATACGCACATATAAATTAGGGTACATACATTGAATCGTTATGACAAATGCCTAATTAATAAGATTACTGTGAAACTAGGTCAAAGTAATATGTATATGATATGTAAAAAAAACGAGTATTTTTAAGCGAAACCATCGGATGTGTATTTAGCTGTAAAGAGGAGGGTATGCCATTAATAGTGGAAAACAATATCAGCCAAATGGCCGCCACTGCTATGCGTGTAGGACCATATTCTTTTCATGAAATTTTCCATCACCAATTCTCACATTTGCGGCTGTATGTTCTCAAAACCACGAATTCCATCTTTGAGTTCTTGAATCGATTGTGGGCTATTGGCATTCATGTAACTCCAAAGAAAGATGTCTATATATGTTAAAACCAATATCTCAGTGGCGAATTGTGATCGCCTCTTCGAGAAATCACACGGTCAGGAGACTTTTCACTCAAAAGAGCGGTGGTATCGTTACTTGTGTGGAACATAACGCCGTCTTGTTGAAAATAAACGTCCACATCAATATCTTCCAATTCTGGCCATAAAAAATCATTAATCATTGTTCGATAGCGCAATCCATTCACCGTAACAGTTGCTCCAGCCTCATTTTCGAAAAAGTCCAATGACCCCGCTAGAGCAAAAACCGTACCAAACAGCCACACATCGAAGATGGAGAGGCTTTTCAACAATAGTTCTTAAGTTTTCGGAGCCCCAAATGCGACAATTCTGCTCGTTAACGTAGCCTCCGAGGTGAAAATGGGTCTCATCACTCAAGATGACTTTTCGATGATATTCCGAATGAGTTTGATGCATTTCAAGGACCCAGTCAGCAAACTTAGTTTCGCAAAGTTTTTGAAAAATGTTTTAGATGTTGCACTTATTGTAAACTTAAGCACCCCATCGGTTCATCAGCATGTGATCATCGGCAAGCGCTTAACACTAACTAACCAGACAGTTCTTACTCAGTAGATGATCGAACGCTTGGATAACAGTATACATGGATCAATACACTATTTCTTGAATGGAAGAAATGTTTTGAAAATTGGTTTATTCGCATGAAAAAATCAATAGATTATAAAGAGGAGTATTTCAAAACAGCAGTCATTCTTTTAATTTAGATTTTCTTCTTCACTTTTGGTTATATTATTGTTAAAAATTTAAACGAAATATAGAGCAGTCCCACTTGTGATTATTTAGAAGAGATTTTTTTATTCTTGTTTCTTATTTCCTTTAAAAATATTATAATTTGAAAACATTTTCTGTACTTTCTAAATTAATATTTGAATTTAAAATTGGTTCAAATACCTTCCTTCAGCGAAAAATTTTTGCATAGAAACTGACTTCTATATTTACGTTTATACATATTTTAGTGTACTCGGAGATAATTGAAAGGAAAATTAGCTTCTGTTGTAAAAAGGTAGGAACCTACATTAAAAATGATGTGTTTAAATATTTGTGCTTGACACTCTTTCGACCGTTAAAATTCCGAGCAGATCTGAAAGTCCCCTACACTATACATACGCCTGCTAAAGACGAACGCAAATTAACTCGATAAAGGTACCGTTTGTTAATTCATTATTTCCGCTCGGACTGGCTGAAAAGGAATGCGTTATTAAATTTGATCATGTTGACGAAAAATGTTATTGTAGTTCCTGTACCGAGTAAAATATGTTTAGGAGGCAATTTATGCGAATCGAGTCCTTATGATGAAAGAAAAGTGCCGAAATGAGCTTAATTGTTCGTACGTTCTAGCTTGCGCCTCGTTACACACGTCAAAAAGGAATTTTCATAAAATTTTCCTCCTAAATAAACGATTTCTTTCACTGAAATTTGATTAATTTTTTCGTCCGTCTTGTTAAGAAGTGCTGAATTAAACGCGTTTACGTCATTATGTCAAGAACTTTCCAAAAGAAGAATATTCTAACACAAGAAATACATCCCGGTTAAATAAATAATGATCTACATTAATACTAAACATACTATATTCTTCCGGGTAGAAGATTTAATAAAGATAATTTAATTTACTCTCAGAGATAAAATGTATTTCATACAAAGCTTTTCTTCTTAAATCAAGCTTATTTTTAATGGGAAGCAAATGTACTGGTAAAGCAGCTAAGCAGCTATATCTTTCAAATCACTTGCTGATAGTACAGGAATTCCATTAATCATTGACTGTAGAATTCCGCTGCAGTTTCCCAATAAAGAATTTTCTTTCAGACTAAAGAGTGCTTAAGAAGTGTCTCTGAACACTTCTGATCATACTGACAACTTCTACACAGGTTTTCTAAAGATCTGCCTAGCTCCTGATTATTCAGCTATATTGTATTTTGCTTCATGGGACCGTATCCGTCACAGATTTCAAAGTAAATTGCATTTGTCTAGTCTATGACGATAATGTTCAATTCGTATCTATTCTCTCGACTGAAATTACTGCGATTCATTGTTATTTCTAATGATTATTTAATTGATAGTACTGTAGAGTAACATCTTAATGTTCTCATATTCGATATTGTGGAGTCCCTCCTAGTGTAGATGCTTAGCCATTACAGATTTTTATACAGATTTTATTCGATGCCCCGCTTTAAGCGTTCTTTAGCTCTGCTAGAACTTAATATTAGCTTTTTCTAGGTTAACATTATATAGTAACTGGTATGTCCGTTTGAGTTTCAATTTTGTTACTCGATTTTCATTTGTAGAATTATAGGCAATAAAGTAAAGTGAGTAAAAAAGAAAAATAATTATTCAATTGTGATATTGTTAGGAAATTTATTTGTAAAATTAGCATTGATGTTAATCAAACAGGAAGCTATGATCAAAAAACACATAATATCAAAAGCAATTGCGCATGCGCACGAAAAATTTTGAATGGCGAAGATGATACGAAAGTACGGATTGTTAAATTGCGGAAAAGGAGAAAGTACAAACTACTGTAAAGAAAGTTATTCGTGTATTTGAAGAAGCTTAAGACGAAAAATTGGTCTAATAATATACGTCATATTAGAAGAAATTGTACTATAAGTATATAGAGAGTAAACGTCGGTTCTTTATACACGTCATCCAATCCATATTACTGTATGAATGTGAGATTTGACCCGATACCTTGTATAGGAAGCGAATGGTTTCAGTATAAAGGCGGGAAGCTTTCAGGATCGCAAGCTCACATCGTACAGTTTCTGAACCGACGGTGCTGATGATTGCGGGAGAAATCCCGGTTGATTTACTGACTCAGGAAAAAAGAGGGCCTACGAGATCCATGAAGGGGTTAAAGAAAAACAAGCGAAGGCAGATGTTAAAGCGCTCACTCGACTGAAGTGGAAAGAGTTGGTGAAATGAGACGAGAGACGGTGGACGAGGAGATTGATCAGTAACATTATGGACTGAATGGACCGCTACCACAGTGATGCAAGCTATTACCTTACACAGTTCCTCAGCGGACACGGGGACTCCAATACATACTTAGCCAGAATGGATAAAGTGCGTCCTCCACTTTGTAATTATTAGGACTCTGCAGATGCTAAAGCGCTCACTCGACTGAAGTGGAAAGAGTTGGTGAAATGAGAGGAGAGACGGTGGACGAGGAGATTGATCAGTAACATTATGGACTGAATGGACAGCTACCACAGTGATGCAAGCTATTACCTTACACAGTTCCTCAGCGGACACGGGGACTCCAATACATACTTAGCCAGAATGGATAAAGTGCGTCCTCCACTTTGCAATTATTAGGACTCTGCAGAAGACGATGCTCACCACACCTTCTTCGAATTCGAGAGGTGGACGTAGTACAGAGACGCGCTATAAGAGGAAGTAGGCCCTTCGATGCCGAGTAACTTTGTGGAAATAATGTTTTATGGAAACGATCGCTGGTAGGAGATCGCCAGGTTCGGGGAAAGGGTGTCGAAAACGAAGAAAAGTGAAACCGAACCAATGGCGGTAGCCTAGGCTAATTATAAGATAAGGAATTAATTCAAATAGTGGTTCCGGAATGGAGTTTTCGCCTTGCAAAAATGAAGTTCTTAGTAGGTGTAAGACCCACACAACAGGGAAGTTCGTCCCTTCCTTGAATGTGCATTTTCTTCACTCAAAAAAAATGCTATAAATATAGTATTTTTGCCTATATTTTAACTAAAAATGTTTAAGAAGGGAGAATGAAATAATTGCACTTGCCAGTTGGTGATAAGGTATCCTACCACATGATATTTAATAAGACAAGTGTTATAGAGAAATGATACATTGCAATAACTCTCCTGAAGTGTGGCATTAGGAATGCCTTTAATGCAAGTAAATATCATTTCTTATTTGATGTGCCTCTAGCAACGTGAAAAAAAATGCTTTGCAAACTAATTTCTCCTCAGACAAAAAAGTAATGGTAAATATTTTAAAAAAATTGAATAAAGTTTTTTAAATAGAATTTCTTAACAGCGTTACTCTCAATTTTAGGAAAACATCGCATGTAATTTTAATTTCCTTCTTATATAGACTGCCTTTAGGTTTCTAATTAACTTTTTTTCGTACTTAATCACTTCATTACAAAAATTAAATTAAAATAAAATTAAAAATATCGTCTAATTATATTTTAATGAAGTGTTTCTAAAGAGGGGTTTTAATTTCGATTCGTTTACAAACTGTATGGAAGTAAGAACGCTTTCATATTCGGAAAATCCTTTCATTTGCGCGGTAATATATATATATATATATATATATATATATATATATATATATATATATATATATATATCAACAGATATATGTAGAAATTTTAAAAAGCCAGCGTTATTTTCAGAAATCGCGGAGCGTATTTTTCTGGGAGGTGGGGTATTTAATGAAAGGTCATAGAATTCTACGCGAGATAAAAAGGCAAACGCGATCTGAAAGAGCGATTCGAATAATTAATCTCTATTCCTCTTCATATATATTTTAATCAGTTCGCGAAGAGCGCTTCGATTAGAAAATAGTCAACCAGAAATAAATAAAACAATCGTGCCGTCCCGAGTTAACTCACTGTTTAATATGAATTTCTCATTTCCTGGTATTTTAATGCGACGCAATATTTGTTGTCTAATGTGAGGGGAATGCGTGAAAGCTTTTGAAAAATATCCACGTACTCCAGCTTACTTACTTTGTATTCTTTTTTCTTCATTTTCTTAATGCTCAAGCATTTATGCTACTCAAATTTTATTCCGATAGCCGATTATAATTAATCTAATAGCAATTAACAGGTGAACTTATACGTTAGCAAGTAAATGCTTGCTTTTGCAAATCAGTACGTATTATTACAACAATTAAATATACTACGTATTTTATGTATAAAAACTCATTTATATAAGATAACACAAAATTTAATGTGATTTTCAACGAGATTAAAATTGCTAATAAAATAGTTATTTTTAATAGTGTATCTTAAAGCACTTTTGGGAATCATCAATCTATTGTCTACATCAATAGCATGGTTATTTAGGGATTGGAGGTTATTTAGTAGATAAAAGTCGAGTTGGAAAGAATGAAGAACTTGAGAAACTATTAGAATCAAGCAGGTCAAGAATAAGTAATTACAAAACTATATATGCACATGGAGAAAAGAGAATATCAAATTTAAACGAAGTCTCCAGACTTATGGATAGATAAAGCTGGACGTGTTTACTAACCAAAACTTAGGAAATGGGCTTGGATTTATGGAAGAGGAAAATTATTAGCAAGAGCTTTGAGGATATGAACATTGAGGGCTTCTAATAGCAATCAAAAAAAAGAAGCAACGACGAAGTGCATTATCCACATAAAGGCTTAAAAAATTAAATCTAATGATAAATATTTTGAGAAAATTTAATAAAATTTTTAAAGTAAAATTGAGAACATCACTGATAAAATTGATATATATATATATATATATATATATATATATGTTATGCATTATGCCAGAGATGAGAGATGAGAATATATTAAAATATAATACATATTATAAAACACGAGTTAATAAAAGAATATATACTATTTTTATGTCATTGCAATTGATATATCTAATAAGTTAAGAATTTTGAATTATAAATTTCAGATGTATATTAAAACGTATTTTTAACAACAATTAAGATGACTTGTGATAAACATGCTAATACTCACAATTGAGGTCTACATGTAAATTAACTAGGAAATGCATCTATATCGTATAATGAAGTAGTAACTATTGAATTGCAAGGAATTTTTGATATAGTTTTAGCTAAATGTAAAAGAAAATGGATTGATGAGTCATATTATAATGTATAAAATTATTTCAATTAAGTTTGTAATGTCCGGTCCTTTCTTACCTACCTGATGCTAAACTAGCTCAAAATTAAAATTGGAAAGTCGAGGGGAGGTTCCCTGTTAATAAGATGTAATAGGACGCCACAATATTGTTACCCTGGAAACCCCTATACCAATACTGATGCTATGGATCAAAAGAAATACGTTCGTTATTCTATTAACTAAAACCCTAAAGACAAAGAGTCCCTTTTGCACAAAAGAAGAAAAGAAAAATTCGGCTCTATACAAGTTTATTATACGTTCAACTTTTGGTGATACACGGTGTGCACCAAGATATTAAATATTAAATAAGTATTTCAGCAGAAAAAGTATGGGAGCGCTTGTGTTAAAGTTCAAATTTTCTAATATAAATTTATATGTAATGATCATCCTCTTCTATACATATAGTTGATTCACACGAAAAAATACAACAGTAAATGTGCCAATAATAACAGAGCACAAACAAAATATTAATTAATAATTATTTAAATATTGAATGAAATGACAAAAAGATAAAATTTGACTATGGTTTCAAAAAGCAAACGTTTAAGCAAACTAAAAAAAAACTACAATAGATGGCTGATAACAAACTAATTATTTGTTAATGAGCAAAAATGAACAATTAATGTAAGCCATGGATTATGTTAAAGTTGACAAATCAGTAAGGACCATATCTTACTGTTAAATACTGATAAATGCAAGGCCCTTGATTGACAAAGTCGAACTAGCAGATAAGTAAAGGTAATCGTTCGATAACAAAGAGGCTGGTTTCAGCTATTAATTCTACCGATGAATTTATGAATACATAAATACTTTCTGTTAGATTCCCTTGCTTTTAAAATTTCACTGGGCTTATAAGACTCTGCACCGGATCTGAACGGTCTCAAGTGATCCCGTAACTAAATAGTATGGTAGCATATAAACTCAACCGCTGTTACCACAGTCTTTTGAATCGAATAATATTTACAATAAATATTACATTTGCAAAAAATCCTTACATGCCAATAGTTTCAAAGGTTCTAAAAATGGTTCTGATATCTACTCTATTTTGGATTAATTCTTAGAGAGAAGCTTGCAAAACATCTCAAAATGAGAATTTTTGAATACGAACACAAGTGGATGGATTGTCTCTGAAGCTTAAATCTTGCGTGCTGTCATTTTTGTAGGTGCTAAAAATGATTTTCATCACAGAATTTGACTCTTTTAGATTGGTTCTAAGAGACTGAATAACTTGAGAAACCATTTCAAAATATGAAGTTTTAAATGTGTAAATGGATGATATCTAGAGTTTGAATAATTTTATCTTAAGAAGTAATAGTTAGTTTGTATTCTACAACTTCAGAACTACAAAAAAATCTCTATTTCTTCCACGGTAAAGAAAGGCAAAATGACATTGCGCCATTTTGTCATCTGCTGAGAGTTCTAATACTTGACAATTGAGGTGGTTGCCTATCTAAATATAAAAGTATAAAACCGAATCAGTACTGCTCAGAACTTCCCTCAAAGATTGTTAATTTTAATTTTAAATTATGTATCTCCGAAAACTTATTATACATTAACAAACATTCGGATGCTGACCTTTATATCTGACCTTTTTGGCTTAATTCTGATAGAATAGAAAGCTTCGAAAACAGTATAAAAATGAGTACTTTTGAACATGAAAATAATTGTATCGAAAGTTTGAATAACTTTGTCATAAAAAAAGCGAATTTTAATTTGACTAGTACTAGTACTACTATTTCTCATACTGCGAAAAAACTTGAAAAATCTTGTGGAAATATAAACTTTTGAATGTTCAAATAGATTATTCCTGAAGCTTGTATAATTTCCTATAAAATAGTAAATTTGTATTCATCTAGTTCAGCTCTACTACATCATATATTAGGAAGGCCAAATTTAAAAATTTTTTTTAGCTTGTTTGATTAGTCCTGAGAAGTTAAAAATTCTTAAACCCTATCAAAATATAAATTTTTTAAATGTGTAGATTATCTCTATAGTTTGAGTGATGTTGCTATGAGTAATAGAAATTTGGTGTTCTATTAGTTCGGAACTATTTTAGTACTTGTTTGTTTTTATCAGAAATTTATTCATATTTCTGCTATTACCTTTAATAGTTGTTGCCTTTTGTTTGAGTTTGAGATAAACTAACATTGGTAGATATGAAATACTTTCGGACAAGAAAAGCAAACATTTGAAACTAAGGAATCTAAAATCGCAGCAAAAATCTAAAAAGAGTAGCTAAAGTGGTTTATACAAACTTTTAGTGTGTCTAAACATGTTTATTAACAATATATTTTCAAAAACATATGAATATTTGAAAATGTGCAAAAACATGCAAATATTAACAAAATATTTTCTATGTAGAAAAAGTTAAAAAAAAAAAAATCAATGTCTAATATTTAACATATACGAGTAGAAGGCAAAATTTAAACATTCGAATGTAGAAATAAATTATGCTTAAAGTTTGAATAATTTTATCATAAAAAAGTTAATTTGTATTCTCCTAATACTAGTATTAGTACTACTATTTTACATACTACAAATGTTAAATCCATTTATATTTTGACAAAAGATTGAATTTTTGAATTTGGATATCAAAATTTGGTTTAATACATACTAACAGTATAAAGAACAGTGTCAAAATCTTTTGAATGTGTAAGTTTGTAGTAAGCAAGTTTACAATTAGTACCTTACACGCAAAGACAAAATTCTAAACTCTTTATTTTGAAGCAAATCCCAATTTCGGCAAAAATTGGGAAATATCAACAGTTCGCATACATTAATAGTTGGAGTGTCGATACTAATTACTTATAGTAATACCACTCAAACTATAATATTATAATGTCAAAATTTCCTTCAGCTTAACCCTGAGAGAACAGAAAACGAAAAATATGCCAAAATGTAAACTTCAGAATGTGTAAATAAATTATCTTTTTTTTATATATCAAACAACTTTGTTGTAACAAAACAATGAATTTTAAGTCTGCTGGTTCAATGCCATTGTTTTACATTCTAATTGATAGTTTTCCAAAGTGGTAGATACTTATTTATACAACTTTCGTCTTATTCCTGGAAGAACAAAAAACTTGACTAAAATGTTAAAATGTGAGCACTAGAATCTATGAATGGATAATTTTGGAAGTTTGAATGATTTCCTTATAAAATAATATTTTGTTAGATCAGAACTATTACTTTGGGTCCTGTGAAGGCCAAATTTAAAGCAAAGTCATGTATAGCGCCATCCTGTTGAATCCGCATATCCTCTATTTCAATATTCATTAATTCAGGTCACAAAAATTCGGTTAGCATCGGACGATGTCGATCACCATTGACAGTTACAGCTTCACCAATAGCATTTTCAAAGAAGTAAGGTCCAATTACACCACCTGACTATAATGCACACCAAACAGTAACTCGTTTAGGATGCATAAGTTTCTCATGAATAATTCGTGGATTTTCCTCACCCCAGATACGGCAATTTTGTTTATTAACATAGCGACCAAGTTCAAAATGTGCCTCATCGGAAAACATTATTTTTTGAGAAAAATCAGCTGGTTGTTCATTGATGAAATTGACAAATGAACCACGTTTTAAATGATCTAATCGCCTCAGTTCCTGTGCTATTTGAACCTTATATGCCTTCAGAGCTAAATCCTTGTGTAAAATACGCCACGTTGTTGAACCACTAAATCCAAGTTGTTCTGAACGTTGTCTATTGTACATTTCAGAATGTTCAGCTACACTTTCACGAACCAAACCAATATTTTCTGGTGAACACCCACTGCGACTGAATTTTTCACTTTTTTGATCTTCCACGGAACCAGTGTCTTGAAATTTTTTAATAATTTGACCAATAGTGCTTTCGGATGGACGATTATGTAAACCATAAAATTCACGTAATTTTCTAAAAACTCTTTTCACAGAACGCTGATTTTCATAAAATAATTCAACAATTTGAACGTGTTGTTGTACCGTGTACGAAGCCATTTTTATAAATGTCGTACTCGTACATCACACTTTTCAAATGCCCACATACCCAGACAAATTCAGTGTGCCATCTATATTTTATTTATTCTTTTGAAACATTCTTTAGATTATCCTGACGATATGAATGATTTTCCTATGAGAAATAGAAAGTTGGTATTCTGCTAGTTCAGAGCTACTATGTTATCATTTATTTCTCTTTATAATGTATTTATATATGTATTTCTGTTTTTAATATTTTGTATAAGCTAGATAGGATGGACTCAGAAGTATATATATGAAACTAAGGAATCTAAAATCTGCAAAAATCGAAAAGAAATAGTTATAATGGTTTAAACAAACTTTTTAATGAATCTGAACATAAATATGTCTATTAATAAAATAATTTCATAAAATTTTTGACATCGCGCCAGATGGTTATCAGATAGCAGATTAAAGAAAATTAGAATCTAACATTTAATACTCA
Source organism: Dermolepida albohirtum (assembly GCA_031893035.1). Classification (NCBI taxonomy): domain Eukaryota; kingdom Metazoa; phylum Arthropoda; class Insecta; order Coleoptera; family Scarabaeidae; genus Dermolepida; species Dermolepida albohirtum. Next base: position 684,754 of record JAVIWB010005887.1, on the reverse strand, counting down.
CAAGGTAAAATAATTTTAAAAAGCAAGTTTGCTTAGGGGATGTTCGAGATCTGCAAAAAGAGTACATATGACACATAGATAAATAGTACTATTATATTACTTTACACAGCAGGAAGGGTTCATATTGCACATAGATAAATACCGCCATTATATGACTGTAATAGTGAATGTAATATGTTTGCGTAAGTACCCTGCCATTAACTTTCTGGATAAACTTTAATTATCTACGCGACAGCATGTTCGAACCATTATTCCACAGTCTAAATACAATGTAAGATTATGTGGAGATGACTTGAAATTATTTTAATAGTTGGTGCCTACTTAAACATTGTACGGATATTGTGTATACAGCTTCAGCACGGGCTAAAATCAATACTTTACTTTGAAAGTAGTAGCTAAACTTTTATCATTTCGCTTTAGCGTTTCGGACGCGGACGTTATTGTTATTAAAAGTGATCGATGTGATGGCATTCGGCTAATATTTATTAATAAAATGATATATAATTTGTGAGTTCTGGTGAATTATCTATGATTAAGGATTTTATCTGATACATTACTTATAACCTCGCAAATACAAAATAATATATAGTCGGTTTATAAATAAATCGAATCAATTTAGAAATAAAACAACTCTTTGGAAAAAGTGTTTTCGTTTTGTATTCTACATCCAATACACCATGAACGTAATTATGTTTCCATCTGTGTGTGTATCGCGAAATTAATAATAAAAATTTTGTAGCAGGAAAGACAAATACTTCATAGAAATGTATAAGGTGATTGATAAATATGAGACATATTTAAGAAGTAATTCCTTGGATTGTTTAAAGTTTTTTCTAAAAATCGCTTTCTTTCGAAAGTACAAGGCTGGCTCTAAGCAGCATTTTTAAGAAACGTAATATATTTATTAGATGAAAATTATGTATAAGTTAATCTAAAAACCCATCGACTTCTTCTCCACACACAGATAGAGTGCAAGATGTAGTTTGTACGACAATAATTTCCTGAACACATTGTGAAAGTGGTTGAAGCATATTCCATTTTAGATCAAATAAGATATTTTCATCTGGCTGAATGTTACTACTAGCGGTTGGCTGTGAAATTACTTAGTGTTTTAGAGTTTGCCAACAATTCTACAAACAGTGCTTTTAATTGAGCGAAGATGGATTTTGAAATTTGAGCAAAGCTCGCGAGACGCCGTGCAATTCTACTGTGCAATTGAATTGCGTAATGTGTCATTATAATTTAATGCAGTATTGAAACACCATCAGGAAGGCCAAGAACTACAGTTGGTGCAAAATTAAATTGGAAGCGCTTTTGAGAACGAGTATCAACAAACTTTTTATTGAATTATTTCCCGAAAATGCGATACTACTTTGGACATTTTAGTTTGTTCTTCAATTATAACGATTCGTTGCTGTGTTTACCCAAATCAGAGTGTTAAATAACTCGAGAACTTTTGATTTTGCTAAGTAATTATTCATCTCGGCGTCTTCATTGTTATCGCATGATTTAAGAATTGTGTCTGATGACAACAGTACAAAGGGTACTAGGAAAGCTTTGCAATATGACGCAACAATGAATCGTAGGAAGCTGCTTGTTGTTGCATGTCGAGATATATTCATACCGTGCATAGTAGCCGCTGCGCCATGTCGATGGATTCACTTATTCATTAGAAGTGAGAGTAAAGTGTTTGCGATGGCATCATGGTCACGAAATGAGATAAGGGCAGTTTTGCTTATAATTTCATGCGTGGTTTAAACATAGACCAGTGCTTCGAAGAACTGATTCTTGCACTAGGTGATGTTTGTCCGCATCGAACGATATTCAGGTGGTAGAGAGAATTCCAAAGGGGAAATTTAACTGTGAAGGATGCTGAGAGGCCGGGAAGCCCACGAGCGTCAGTTACGGAGGAAAATGTTACTACTGTGAACAAAATGCTTGGAGAGGGTAGGCGAATGACCTACCAACAGATAGAGGGTACTTCAGGCCTAAATACACCACCAAATCACTCGATTCTGCATGATCATTTGCACGTGAATAAACTTTGTTCTCTCTGGGTGCCGCATCGACTGACTGAAGAGCAGATGACATGACATGCGACTTGGTGCCGGTAGATGCTAAAAAGTTTAATAAGGAACAATATAGGTATGTGAACAACATCGTGATAGGTGACGAGATTTGGTTGTACTTTGATGACGAGGAGTGGAATTGTAATCCTGCGGCCAGCTTCAAAAATGAACACCTGCTTCCTCCATCGCGATAATGCTCCGGCTCACCGCGCCAAGCCTGCACCGAATATTTGACCACGACAAGATTGAAACTTCTCGGGCACCCTCCTTACAATCCAGATCCTGCTCCCTACGATTTTTGTACTGTTCCCGCATGTGAAAATTAAGCTAAGAGGGAGGCGATTTTCCAGTGATGAGGATCTTCTGCGGGCTTGGGACAACGAGTGTGCTTTACTCCTTAGTGAAACTTAGCAGAACTGCTTTATAGATTGGTTTTGGAGGATGTAGATGTGTATTGACTGTAGAGGAAATTACTTAAATATTATTAAAATTAAATAAACAAAGCTGTATCGCAAGACTTTCCTAGTACCCTTTGTAGGAATATCAGTTTCCAGAAAAAAAAAACTGTGTTATGTTCGCTCTTGTAGAATATGAATTGTATTCGTTCATTAAATAGACAAATTTGGCATGAAACTCCTGAACTTTTAATTGTAACTGTTATCAAGAATGGTTTCAAAAAATAAACTGAATCGATTCTGCAAAATAACTAGATGTATACAAACTCTATCAAGAATAAGAACGTAACAATGAAAGAACCACCTAGCGTCTGTTTACCTTAGGTTTCTATTATTAGTGGGAAAAACAAATAATGCAAATATAATTCAGAAAAACCATGTCGTGGCCACTTAACTTCTTTGAAACGAATAACAAACTTTCCGGAGCAAAATCGAAAAGAATCTACACAATTTGTGCGTAGGAGAAGTCCCGATGGATGAATAGTAAGAATCCTTATGAAATGGAAAACAAAGGAGCACCAGAGTGACATAAAACGGAATCGGGCTATTTCAAAACATCTGCACAGAAACAGATAAATTCAGATTTTGAAGAAATTTAGACGAATATCTGCTAGGAAGGTCTATCATCAGAGAATTATTAGGAAAGTCATCAAGTTAGAGAAACATCAAAAATTTAATTGAAGGAACGGTTCAAACTTAGCGCCACTGAATAATTTATTGTAAGAGCAATGGACGTATAAATGCTGCTACTTTGATTGGTATTATTTGTTTAATTTATGTCATATATTTTTTTTAATGCTAACCTACGATATATTTTTTTTCTCTCTGATAAAGTGTTCCAATCGCTTTTTGATTAAACTTTAAAAAGATTTATGAGACACTATCAAGTATTTGAAAAAAATGGGGGGAAAAGCATTTGATAGTTAATTGGCCATTGTGTGTATCAAAAGATCGAGCAGGTACTGGAAATGCATCAATGCCATGACGTGTATCAAAACATCGAGTAGGTGGGAAATACGGCAATTTGTGAGGTGTCAAACATACAATGTGTATCGTATAAGACCATACAGCTTGAGTTTTTTCTTTTTCGATACGTCATCATTAAGTCGTACTATCTCAGATACTTAATCTAAGTATATTTTTTATTTCCCTGATATTCGAACTGCATATATTAAAAACTGATACGTATATCATTTGATACAAGACATACGTCTTTGAGATTTCCTCGTAGCGAAGATAAAAGAAATTAGTATGTTTACTGCAAGATGAGATACTCGGAACTCTTTTGGTCAAAACAGAAAATACGTATTTGTTTAAATATACAGGCTTTATACCTTCTATTTAGAACAATAATTTGCTGTTAATTAATCGAAAGTATTTAACGTAATATTTTTTAATTTAGTAACTTTACTTTATGATAAATCATAATTCTTTCGAGAATTGATAAACATATTTGACGTGGTAAGGTTCATCACGTGAAAAAATAGATTTATATTAATATTTTCTACATGGGAACATTTTATATGTAATGAGTAATATTACGATATATCAATATTATCTTTTTGTCATATGCACGACATATTACTTCATGATTTCATGAAGTAATATAAAATTTTATGTTTATGTTCATTCTGTAGTAGAATGTCTAGGTTCTCAGGCATAAAAGCTAATCATTTACTTTCTTTAATACTTTGAAGAAAAGAAATATAGTAGAGGTCCTCAAATAGCCTCAGGCTAGATTACAACAGATGAAGGAAGACATAAAAACTTGCACTCTTATCATCTGGAAAAAGAAGACCCCGATGTAAACCAAAAACCAACAACTTACCACTACCACATGTATCACCAAAGTACTTTAAGCAATTTTATGTATACCATAAATGATTTATTTTTAACTATATACCTTTTCCAAAAAAACATTTTACATTGAATACATCGAAGAATGAATTGAGAACCACAGAAATGGTGGAAATCTCTTTCCATTTTATTAAAAGATATCGTTTTCAAGTATAAACGAGATGAGAATAGACAAACATTAATTGAAAGACTTAATTAGTAGTGTATTTTTAAAGAAATATATTAAGAATACAAATTTTAGTTTGCTTCAAGTTGTCCTTCTAAATGAAACGTGAATATTTTCCAAGGGAACCAAAACTATGTTTTGGCAAAATATTGAAGTGTTAGTGTAAAGCGTGAAGTGTGAAAAGAGTCCGGAAATCAGAGGGCTCTGATGGAAAAAGAGTTCTTATTTTACATGCTGAAATAGTGAAGCAAGTTTTTGTTAATGCCAGTCTTATATTTCTATCTAAGTCGATAACTGGAGATTATCACGACGTATGAATTAGTGAACTATTTAAGGAGTGGATAGAAGATAAATTAATATCTAACTTAGAAGGCCTTTGACTTATTGCTATCGATAATGATCCCCCACCTATGCCCTACTATAGCAATGTTTTATATAAATCCTCGAAAGCTTTACAAAAAGAGTCAAATATTATCGAACGGCTACAAAATAATAATGTGAATTATTCTGCAGGTATGGTAAAATTTGAATTACTGCAACAAGTGAACAAATACTAGAAAATACAAGCAATGCAATAAGTGAACTGTTGAATTAACACAAACATGATAGTAATACTACCCTATAATTTTTGTAAGCATGTTAATTATTCATGTAATTAACTATCATGTTCTTGAACATAATAGAACCAAAATGAGTTTTTATTTCTTTAATTTAATATGGAAGAAATATGATCACGCGCGAAGCAATTTAGGTTGCTATTTTCTTATTGGCAAACATTTCTATTCCTCATTTTATTTTTATATTTTATAACTGAGTTGTTTGATGATTTATTTATATTTTTTCATGGAAAGTTTATTTAAATAAGCCATCATCATAAACTAAAAGAACGAATTCAACGGGAAGATCGTTAATTACACAGGGTGTTAAATCTAATATACAGCAAGAACTCATTAATTGCCCCGGACATTATCAAGCTACAAATGAAAAACATTTTGAACACCGATTTTATTTATTTATTCAAATATTTTCATTTACTTATTTTGTATTCGATATTGTTAATTTCTTTTCATTCGTTTACAAACAAAAGGTAACTCTAAAATAAAATTCTGTTTTTGACATTAGTTTTAGGAAATTCCCAACACCTACTCCATGTTTTGATGTATGAAATGGCCAGTTAGCTATCAGTGGCTTTTTCTGTTTTTCTCAAACCCTTTCTAGTGCAAAATAAAACCATTTCTTTTAGTAACCATTGAAAAGCGAATAAAACACTTTATTAAATAGAAGACAAAAAAGTATAGTTTGCCTTAAAAAAACATCGGCGACATCATAAATTCAATTAATAATGTCCGTGAAGCAGTACAACTAAAGTATGCTCATTGTACAAAATTAATGTATGTATTATATGTGTTTGAACATTTTTTACGAAACAAATTTTTCCTCAATTTAACGAATTTTATTCTACACTTTACGATTTTAAATGTATAAAAAAATAGCAAATAGGAGAGATAATCCTGTAGCAGAATCTGAAGCTGCATTATAAGTATTGAAACGTTATTACAACGCCAACATGGCAATACTTAGAAGAAAATAATTAGTGACGACGATCTCTAAAGCTTACAGAATTTTAACGAAATTTCAGTTTAGTTGTCTAAAAGGAGAAATCGAAATTATTTTCATCCCTTATCTATAAAATAGGAGTTACGTTTTCTAAATTAGATTCATTTGAAGTCAAATTAGAATTGTACAGGGTTTTTCAGCAAGGACATAACAATTTTATATTTAAACAAACCACAGAATAATTGAGATATTAGGCTGAAATTTCTTCCAGGTACAGTACACATGCTACATTTAATAATGGAATTCGATATCGTTTATAAGACCCCCGCGAGCACGTTTGCATAGATCGATTCTTTGGAGCCAATTTTCCCCCACTTTTTGCACATATCGGCCGGAACGTTGGCAATTTCGCGTTCGATATTGTCGCTGAGCTCCTCTTGGCGTAAACCAATGACTTAACGTAACCTCATAAAAAGAAATCCAACGACGTTAAATCGCATGAGCGAGGTTGCTACTCGACCGAATCATTTTTCGAGATTTACCAGATATTCGGTTACCGAACTTCCCCTTTAATAGATTTATTGTTTGACCAGCTATGTAACATGTGGCACCATCTTGTTGGAATCAAACATCACTGATGTCAAATTCATCCAATTTGGCCAAAAACAGTCTTCCAACATGGCACGATAAAGAAGTCCATTGAACGTAAATGCGATCATGTTCATTGACAAAAAAATATGGTCCAACATGAAATCCACACCGCACGCCCACTTTTTGTGGTTATAATGAAGTCATGATACACATGTGGATTTATTACTGCCCAACAACGCACATTTTACTTGATGACAAAGCTATTAAGCCAAAAATGAGCTTCATCACTGAAGATGATTTATCGATGAAATTCAGAATTTTCTTCAAACTTTAACACAGCCCAAATGGAGAAACTTCGGCGCTTCAAATTATCAAGAGGCTTCAGTTCTTCAGTTAATTAGACCTTGTAAGGGCGTAAGTCAAGATCTTTAAGCAAAATTCACCACAATGTGGTTTGAGAGATTCCACATTTCTGTGAATGGTGTGGAATCGACTAATTTGGTTCAATTTAGACTGAAGCACTTACAGCTGCGATATTTTTGGTACTTTGACCGATGTGTTGTCTCACTTGCACACAAACATCCAATAGTGAATATTTTGATTCGAATTCATCCACTATAGCACGTACAACCTGTCTGGTGGGACCATTATTTCGACCGAAAATTGGAGTAGGTGCTTTTAAAGTTGCGACCGCCGACTCAGAATTGCGCCAGTAATTTTTAATAATTTCTAAACATTTCTCGTTCGTGAACTTCACCATGCGCTCGTATTAAAAGACAAAATCGTTATGTCCCTATTGGAAAACCTTGTATAAGAGAAACATATACATATATCAGGTAAATATGCCTAAGAAATGTTCAGTTCAAATGCTACTGTTTTGGAGCTTTTATTTTTCCGCAATAAATTCATTAAAACATCCCCCTCTCTCTGGAAAAAGTTAAATGGAGGTATTCTACTTGTAAAGTATAAAACAAAGTAAAATCCGAAGATTAAATTAAAATAATCCCGTACCTGAACTGCCAGTGATTTGTTTAACTTGAAGTATATCCCTTTTATAATAAATCACTTTTGTTCATCTGGATACAAAGTGCGTACAAATATTACCTTAAACGACTTTGGACATAATTAGATGCTTCTTTTTGCACAGTAAGCCGTTTTATAAGTTGTATCTTTAATTTGATGTACAGAGTAATACAAAGGATAAATAAAGAAACACAATGCTGACATTTAAATTGTTTTAAACGAAAATAAATTTGAAATGTAATATATAATACGTTTCTGACATTATAAAATCACTTTTACGATATTTTCTACACGAAAGAGGAAAAGAGATGCACATTCAGAGAAATTTTAGTTACTTCCAGAAGAATCATTAATATATACAGAGGTCGTTCTTTTAATGTTGAACATAACTATTACGTCGTGATATATTATTTTAATTAATATTATAGAAATCCTGGGTTTATGAAATAAATGGTAACAAAAAATATGTAAAGAATATATATCTCACATCAAGTTTAATCGACCTGAGAAATCTAGTTTAGTGAAACATGTGAACATGTAGAAAATAATCATGATGTAATCACAGATTGTCTTCATTTAACCAAAAATGTAAAAAATTACAGTGAATTAGACAGTTAACAGCATCTCAGTTGTGACAAATAAAAACCATATATTTAACACCGACAGAGGACCAGTATCATATTCTGGTCTATATGATTTACTGGTAGATACAACCGTTAAAAAAGATCTATAAGTGATAGCAGGGACACGCATTAGTACAAATGTTAGTTTTAAGATTAGAAAATATTGACATATGGGCTTCTAGTGAAAGCCAATATATGTTTAATTTTCGCGGAAGTAGTGCACGTGTGAACTTTGTCGCAGAGCCAGGTGCAACATTGTGTTTAATAATTTGTTGACGATGACAACTTATGTGTTGAAATACGTATTTAGAGTACGAACATGATAAGGAGTTTTTCGTCATTTTCGAATAATTGAGTTCTTTTTATTTCATCGCTTGTGAATTTAAGAAGAGTAACGAATAGAAAAGGTATTTAAGCATTTAGCAGTTATTACCATTCGAATATCTTTATGAAAATTCATGAAGTTTAGTAATAGGCGCCTTTTATGCAAGCATGAATTAATTTGAATAAAATTCTACGATAAACTAAAGAAGATATTAAATAGTGGGTCTTCTTCATCAATTACTAAACAGTTACTAAACCACATAGAAGGTTAGGTAAATATAATTAATCCATTCGATTATCTTTGATACAACTACTTAGACTATAATAAAATTTTCCACATTTAAATATACGCAAATTATAGATTCCATGAAATTATTTACATTCGACTAAAATTTCCGATTTAACAAGAAATGATGTTAACCTTTTTGCTTTAAATGAAATATTCTGTATATTTTTGTCAATTTCAGTAAGAGTTCTCTTTTGGAAGTTTAGTAATAATTACATTTAGCAACTTTTGTTCAATAATGACAGAGAGGTATAATGAAAACAAACTGTATTAAAAAGAAACTGAAAATAAAAAATATAAAGAAAAACAAAATACAATTGAAGTTTTTGAAATGACGACCTTGACCATTCACTTTCAGAGTGTGAACGTATGTGAACAAGTTTTTGAATTACATATGCCAATGCCTCCTTACGAATTAATTGCACTTCCACAATTATTCTCTGTCGTAACCTCTCCAGACTCTTCGGTCGTCTAATATAAACCATAGGTTTTAAATGAGTTCAAGAGAAAAAATTTAGGAGGTTTAAATTTAGAGATGACACAGGCCCTTCAATACTCAATTTACCAATTTAGGAGTGTTTCGTTCAAAAAACTTTGAACATTATGCGCAAAGTAAAGGAGTGCTTGGTCTTATTGGAGCCAAATACTTGCTTGTAATTCCCCACTTTCTTCAATACTACGATCAAATTAATCACGTAAAAGGTCAAAATATTTCTGCTCATTTAGTGTACAATGAATGAAGAATGGGGATCTGAAAATACCAAGACAAACGTTTAATTTCAGTGCGCGTTGCCTATATGCCTAATTAATAGTGCCATTCAAACGAATGTAACTTCGTTGGAAAACAAGAAATTGTATGTAAAATATTGGCTGTCGTTGCAAACCTTGAACACTCAAATCTCGATCACTTTTATGCAAAATTCTGTTTTTCAACCATAATCTTCGTCCAATAATTCTTGGACTAATTGTAGTTTATACGAATGATATTTATATGCTTTAATATTCTGGCTACTTACGTACCAACAACTTATGTTATCCCTTAATGCAAGGGACGCAGTATATGGCAACATCTGGAACAATGATTTAGTCCTTAGCTTTTCGGTAAATTTCTAACATTTTCAGTCTCGTTATACCTTCTGGAAATTTTGGGATATCGGATGCTGATCTTGACGCAAATTGTTAAATAGATTGTATACATTCTGATGCGATCACCAAAACTCATTACTCACTATCAAAATTTTAGTAAACTTTTTTTCAATTCAAATATCATTCTTAATATTTGGACGTACAAAATTACTTCCGAAAGAATTTTAGATCTAGTGCTTACAAAACAGAAGCATGATTTTAAAATATCAATTTTTAATAAATATCTGAGTCCATATTGAACAAAAGGGTATTAAATCTTATTCTTATTGAACTCCTTAAGCAGAGCTCTATTGAAATTCTGAAAAATACATTTATTTAAAATAAAAAAGTTATCATAATTTTCGGGTAATTCGAAAGTCTAATTCAAATATAAATATGTTTCTCGAATCTCCTATTCACAATTAAAATATATAAAATTTTATTAAAATCTAAGTAGCCGTATCATTCGAATTAATCCATACATTTGCTTAACAATGTATATTAATACGAGGGGGTACTCATTCTTGCTGCTAGATGTGCGTGATGCAACTTGTTCCGCTTTTGGTTCTTTCTCTAAATAAGGTTGCGTCTTGTTACAGTGCATTTTTCGAAAGAATTTGCGTTTGCTCGTTTTTTTTTCAATATCGAACTTAAGTGAACAACGTGCGGCTGTGAAAGTTTGAGGTTCTGAGAAGTTCTGTGTGAATCTCGCCGCAGAGCTACTGTGACTGTCAAGGGACTGGCAAATCTCAGAAAACAAAGAGACTGATGAGTTTGCCACGGGATAACCTCATTATAAACTAGAACATGCACAGGAGGTGCCTAATTGCACTATCGAGAAAGGAATAGGAAGTTGGATCGAAATGTAGTATAGCACGTACTAGAGAAACATACCCAAGTGAAATTAGCTGAGAATAATAACAGATAATCTCACAAGAGATAGTTCTTGGACTAAACTTGGCAGATTTAATGGAGACCTTAATTGTAGAATGTGCTATAAGGATTTCACGAATTAAAGGCATTGAATCACAAGAGAAAACAGTATTATACAACATATAGCAGTATACTCATCATGGATCTTTACAAATTAATACAGTGGGTTAGAATATTGACTTGGGCGCAGTAAGTAGTATTGAGAGAAATGAGCAGTAGGTCAAAATAAGGTCTAGCACTGTTCAGTATTAAAGTCGTGCAACTTCAAAAGAAGGAAAAGGCTTCTTCAAATTTTCATTTTTCATATTTTCATTAATGTCAATATTTATTTTGATATATTTTTTTGAGAAAAATAAAGCACGTGCTTAAATTTAGGTATTTTATTTTATTTTATTTGTTTCTATATCTTTATGAGTTTCATCTAAAAGCTGGAGAGGTGGCCTCATGAGATGGCTCATTTCTGAAGCGATGGTTCATCTGAATCGTCCTATGGTTCCTCATTGGAAATGTGTGAAAAGCTTTGTTTTGTATTTCTATTTTCGAAAATAAGATATGTTACTACAATTACTAATTTTGTACATAATTATTCATTTATATCGTGGAAAATAATATCTGATAAATGTGCAGCTCCACGGATTTATGCTCTATAGGCAACATTTCTAATAACTTTGGAAGAATTCTGTAGGTTCAGTATGACTAGCCGTTGCTTCAACTTCTCAAATATGTCGGATTGGTTACTATTCTTTTCAAAAAATGTTTAACAGAAGATGTCAAAACCGTTAAATGTGGGGATTTGGGATATCAAGAGAATTTTGGTAACATGACACCTAACAATATATATTGAATCAAATATTACATAAGTTCAATTCTTCTAGTTAAGCGATTAAAAAGTTGTGAAACATGGCCCGTTTTTGTTTTCCACTGATGGTAAGAGCATTTCTAGCTTTGTCTACAAACATTATTGACCGATTACGTCCGCAGGCCAAATATCACATCTATTTCCTTTCGAAATGGATCTGCCGGACTTTCATTAATCTTGCGAAAATTTGTTTTGCTATTCTACAAATACGTTGTTGGAGTCTATACCACAACAAACCATTATTCGAGTGATTGTTGTAATGTTCAGTGGTGGTTACTCAGGAATTCTGTGAATACTTTCTTCACCTTATACATGACAGATTTGCATACCGATGTATCCATATATGTACGTTCAAATATGCCTAATTATTCATTATTAGATTTAAAAAAATTCATCATGCTGGACGTGTGTTCCCAACTCTTTGGTGGTCCCTGCTTTGAACTTCCTGGGTCTGCATATTATTTTAAATACAATTCATTTCCAAAATATCAAACTTTGGAAACAACCCCAAAAAGAATGTCTTAATTTTCAAGCGCAATTTTTGGAACTCTGTCTTTTTTGGTGTAGAAAAACTGCTAGCATGATTAGATTTTTGAGAATCTGTAACAACTCCAGAGCCTTCAATTTTTTTTACAAAGTTACAAATACAGTTATATTTAAATAGACCTCAAATTGGATATCGACACGAGAAATAGCAAACAAAATAAGAAAGTTATCCATTATTTTCGAAACGATTTCTGAACAACTAATCTAATTGTCTTTCAAAATTTCATAATTTTGCACATCACTATAGAATCTATGGAATCTATTCCATAGTTATTCTATATTTATTTGTAGTAACAGCACATATCACAACAGACCAGTATAACTGCCAGACTCAGCAAAACTTTTAAATTATTTTGCAAATTTGGCTCGAAATTTTGACATTAGGAAAAAAAATAAATTGAGTATTTGATAAAATGATGAATAAATTAATAAAATACGTTTGTAAACAAAAATTATAAATATGGAAAACACCCTGGTAAGTACTCTTGAAAAAAACTATAAATTTTCACATTTACTCACCCCTTTACTTATCCGTTTACAAAGTTTCAAACTCCGTAAGTAGTTAATCCTGAGTAAGTTGATGTTCTTGTTAGAACTATTTCAATATTTATGTCTTTGTGTACTTGAATAAAAATGCAATTGATTGCTTCATATTTTAACCGGTAGTCGGGTTTATGTCGCTGTTTATATCCTATATCTTAGGATACCGCCGTCACCTGTTCATCCATTATTCATCCCTATTGAGTATTATTACTTATAAGGACGACATGTTTTTTCCTTATAGGATGTCAACAATGTTGGAAATATAAAATATTATGGATATACGGACAGTGTATTGCTACATAATTGATGTATAAATATAACTTTTATAGGAAAGGTCTTTCTTAATGGCTTCGATATTGTCGTGTACGAGTGGCACTAAAAAAGTTTTCTACCTAGAAATGGAATAGAAGACGATTTATTTGTTAATTTATTTTTCAAAGTAGTGTCCCTTAACTTGAATGCAGTTACACTACTTGTTCTACAGAGACTTAATTCTATCAAAAAAAATTCTGCTGGTCTTTAAAATAAGCATCAATATACTCTTTCAATGCAAAATGCAAAATAAACCCCTTCTTCCAATGTCTAAATAAAAAGAAGTTGGATAAAGCCAAACCCAGACTACATAGTGTATGGACCATTTAAAGAAATAATTTATTTGTGTCCACCAATTATATTTTTGTCAAAAATTTGGAATTACCGTCAACTTAAGGCACGAATTACATCGCGCACCCAGCCCAACATGATCCAGGATAATCGCCGTAATTATTACTCATCTCAACTAATAAAGCCTAATCCAATCCAATCCAAGATAACAACTGATGTAATCATCATTTATAGGAAACCACTAAGAAGGTATCTTTTTTAAAGACAGTAATTATAACAGATAAAATGTAAATTTAATTTTAATTTAATTAATGCGAATATTAAGAAATCTACGATGAGTTGCCAACTGTCAACGATGAATTGCCGCGTCGGCGGTAAAAAGTCGTGAAATGTCGACCGACGAATTGATGGGACACTAAAAATTTGATGACTCAAAACTAATTTTTTTTGGTAGTGAAGCACTTTATAAAGCGTATAATAATGAACGGGCTGAAGTCAAATGCAACACATCAGTAGAAAAATTTTATAACTAGTAAGTTGGATAATGCGCAATTAGTTATTTCCATGAATAGGCATCATGGAAATAACTAATTGCGCATTATTATTATGTATAGAGTCTTTTCTAGTTCTTCTCGTAATATATTTTCTTTTAATCTGAAATAAAATTTATGTATTTTCAAAAGGAAAATTTGTAGTAAAAGGTCAAGGTATTGTACTTATAAACTCCATTATTTTCAGGATTTGATTGGATGCAATGGTCCATCCTTCTTGTGTTTCTTCAGTAAACTATAGAATAGTGAAATGAAGACGAATTCATGCGGGTTAAGGATTTAAATAGCTATGTACAGTATAGAACAGATTGAAGCTAATTCGCAACAAACTAATACACGAACTATTAGTATACACATCTCATGAATAAACGAATGTTGTTATACATATAATTCTGTAAACTCTCATGGTTGGTTTCATTTATTAAAATAAATCTCCTGTATAAGAAAAAACTGTACTTGTTTGGTACAGAAAACAAATGATAAGTTTAAAACATGTTTTGGATAATATAGACAATAATAAAAGCTACTAGAGATGAAGAGTAGAAGAGAGAGCTAAACAGTATGTAAGATAAAAAACAATGAAATGGACGTCGTCAGTAGTGCGTGCGAATTAAGTAACTAACGAGACATTAAAATTGAATATAGGTATTTTTCAATTATTCAATTTTTCTTCAACTAGGGAATGAGAATGAGATTCTGAAAATTTTGACCACAATTAGCAACATAAAAACCATCGATATTCACTCATCAAATACCACTGTTATGAAGAGAAATATAAACTATCTGAGAAGATTACTACCAAAGCTGTTTAATCGATGTCTGTAGTAAGGCTCAATTGGTTTTATCCTCTCTTTACCGTCCTCTGGAATTATCAATTACTGCGGGATCCCTTTACTGTCTTCTTAATTTCCTCTAGGGGAACTCTGTAGAGTTCAGAGTAAACAGTGGAACCTAATAAGTTGTATATTTTCTTTTGATTACCATCTTAATTCAATTTACGCCGCTTTCCATTGCACTTATTTGCTTTCAAGATGGCGATGTCATTATTCTTGTCAAACTTTCTAAGGTGGTTATTTCTTCTGAAGTTATATTGTGACACTGCGCGACATAATTCTTCCGCTTTATGACTTGCAAATTCTTCACTATTGTGTGCTCTAACAATTTTCCTTTTTGGTATCTTCGCTGAGGCAGTGATGTAGTCTATTCGTAGAATCGGCACTTTGGTTCACATTAATGACAGACCGGCAACCAGATTCTTACTTTTTCAATTGCGCTCTTTTTCATATTTTGGATTTTTTTTATTAAATTTCATCCTTTTTTTTTCGCATTTTTCTAAATATTTCGAAGATCTTTTTACGAGTTCTCTAGTATTAGATATAGCTGCAGTCGTCATGGATATGATCAAAAGTTCACCGTATTGTGTAGTAACAATGCTAGCAGAACATTTTCGCTTCGATTTTATATTTCTTGGTTTTTGAAAGATATCTGGATAAAATAAAGATAGATAGATTTACTTTTAGTTTGAAACCGTAGTGGAACAGCGCAATTTTTGCATTCGTCAACTGAATGGTACTCATCACAGTTTGCTCTTGTTTTCCTCCATGTCAATAGCAAACAACATACAGCTAGAGCAATGCATGCAAAAAATTAAAGCTGTTCTACCACAATCATCATATTTATCCGAATTTACCCTATCTAATTATTAACATCGATTGTCGAAAAATACTTTCATGGGGAAAAATTTTAACAACATGATCAACAACTATGATCAAGAGTTCGTCGTTTTATATTAACAAGCTACCGAATAAATAGCAACAAGTAATTCCAAATGTATATAACAGTTAAACTGGCTTGTAGACTCCGCGGCTTCTGCAATCGCGTCCTTAGCTGCTGCTTAATTTCCCGACTTTTCTTTGCATTTACAAGGGAATTTCTCAGAATTATTGTCGATCTTGTCGTTGATGCTTCGAAGCAGTTTCAATGCCGCAACGATCAAATCAGCAGTAGCCCTAAGAATATGTCGTGCAAAAGCTTTTACTCGCTTTTGCACGACAATTCGAGCAGTAGCGCCAGAAATGTGATTCTAGCCTAGATTGTTTTATTGATAAAGTTGTTCTACTGAAAAAAATTTATTTATGCTTCAACTTGAGTTAAGAAATACAAATGAAGTGAAATGTACTACAATTGTCAACTCCAAGATTGGGGAAAATTTATTGTTAATTTCAGAAAACTTAAAATTAAAAAAAAATTATGTATGAGTGAAATGATAAACGTAGCTATAAGATTCATATTAAATTTAATAGGTTGAAGTAGTATAATAATAATAAATATTCTTAAGACATTTATATTATAAAATAATAGTAGGTGTCACAAAGTATTGTTCTTTTCAATATATAATATTTTAGTTTATGAAATAGCATTATTGTAAATTAGAAATCACGCAGGTTTTTGGAAAAGCAATGAGGTAATTTTTTTATATTTTTTATAGATCATTTATTAATAAAAAAAGATCAATCAAAGTATACTTATGTACATATGTTGTTGCCGATTTTCTTCAACAAATTTCTGCTATATTTCTATGAATATAATAATTCCTCTTTCATAAAAGGCATATCTTCATCGGTGAAAAATTTTACACAACGAGCCAATTCATGCTCATATAAGTCGAACGTTGCACCATGCAAGGTTCTGAAGAGAACTAATCCAGTCAATGTCAGACGGTCCAAAGTCTGACGAGAATAATGGGTGCGGTAATACAGATCACAGATCCAATAATTTTTGACTGGCAAACTTGTGTGTGGTCTCGCGCAGTCGAGATGAAACCATAGCTAAATGATTAACTATTTCTGGATGTTCGTGAGTGATAGATTCGTTCAAACCGTCCAGCTACGGATAGCATGCACTTGAGATAATTGTTTCGTTCCGTAATGGTAAATCGGAAAGCGCAACACCTAAATTCCATAGCATTGAGAGCATAATCTTCTTCGGATGGACGTCGGCCTTTGAAGATGTGTGAGACGAATTCTAACGTCAAAATCTAGACTATTTGTTCACCATTGTTATAAATAATCCAGATTTTATCTTCAGTTGTCAGTACCTTTAAAAAGGATCATTTTCCTCATATTTAAGGACCATATCAACGACGTTTAGGAGCAGAAATAGAAGGAAACGGAAAAGTGGATAAGTGATAGAATGGGGAAATGAAAAATATATGGAACATAATGAAAATAATTCTTCTGGTAAAAAGAGAATTGTCCAAATGAATAGAAACTAAAGTTATAAAAAAAAGTGATTAGGTCAACAATCACAGGTAGCAGTGAGACATGGATACTAAAAGAAAGACAAAAATCCTATATTAAAGCATTAGAAATGAGATTTATTAGAAAAGCTTGCGCGACGTATCTTTCTTTCTTCATATTGACGTGATTTTTTTAATGACGGATGTTTAAAGCTGCTAAAGTCTCTGTTGTCGTGTGCCGCAATTTTTACGAAAGTAAAAGAGCAAAATATACATCCCAAAATTCCCAATATTTACGTGGCTTAGCAAGATGACAAATGAGAACGGCTCTAGCACTTGCAAAAATAAACTAGCGCCATCTATTTCAAAAATGGGTAATCACTTGCCTGTAACCCAATGTGTTATTACTCTATTTACGATTTTAACACACATAAATTAAATCAAGTTTTCATATAATAATGTAAAATTCATTACTGTGCAGCAAAGTGAATGTATTTATAAATACCAAGTAAACTTTTAAAACTCCATACATAACTTATTAGAACAGGGTTTTTCAGCAAAAACTTTTCATATGTGTCGTATATCTATAATGTATTAGACTAAAAAGTTTTATGAGCTACCTTGAGACTGACCTTATTTTTTATGCACATCGTACCACCCGCCTTGGTTCTTAAGTTATGGAAATAGTCCACAGACTGCAAATAATAACAGTTTACACATAAAAGTTTCATTGTATTGGCCAAAGAAATTTTTCAATGTTTACATTGTCCTGTTATATAAAACATATAGAATGATATACGTGTACATCAGTAGTAGTTACTAAAGAAATTAATAATAAATAAAGAATAAATAATGTATAAAATATTTATTGAATATTTATTATTCTTAGTAAAAGAAGAGTAAATTATTTCTGAGGTGAGTGAATAATGTTTGAGAATTCTCAAATATCTCAAAGTAGTTAATATTCAAGTACTAAAATATTCCACCAAATACATATATAATTCAATATGTGGAACATTGACTGCGGCAGCGGAGTTAACGCTGTTCCTAGTTAACTAGGAAATTTTTAAACTGCAACAGTTAGTCACGAAGAGAAGCGTGTTTCATGCCAACGGAAGAATTTAAGTGTTTTCGAAGTTTCTAAACATTACAGTTCCAAACGTTCATGTTTCTTGTACTGTAAAAGTATTTTAACTGTTTTTTTTACGTACTAGTGGGATTATACTACTATTTTATTGCTTACTCTTCGAGAATTAAATAATTGGTGAAAATGTCTTTTTATTCAATAATATCATTTTTACTTTATACACTTATAACTTCTTTCCAATAAAAACCCTAACTTCGTTGACTCGTACCGACCGATTATTCTTATGTTATATATAGCTAAAGTGTATGAAAAAATGATTGAAAAGAGATTAGATTAATTGTTAAAATATAACAATTTTTTACCAGCTAATCAGTATAGCTTCCGTAAATCTAAAGTAGCAATCGCTGTGCTGACACAGGTAATAGCAGATGTACAAGTAAGTTTAACATAGGGATATATTTTGTTTTATATGAAAAACGCAAACGGTTGTGTCAACTTAAACCTTTTATGGTAGAGGAGAAATTAAATAATATTAGTTTGCCTGCATTACCAACGAGAAATATTATTAATTCATTTCGTAATATTAAAGTCTTTTAAATTAGACATAAATGAAAAAATGGGACCTACATGAAAATTAGTATCTTCTGCCCTGGATCAGGATTCGAAACTCGATCTTGTATCTCTCGTTTATAAGACTTACATAGAAAATACTTCTTTCCAGGCTCTCTTATAGAGAAGCCGAGTAATGCCTTGGTTTAGAAGATTAAGTTTAATACAAAACTAAAAGTAAAAGAAAGTAATTGTAATTACAGAGATGAAAAAAAATCAACTCGTATCTGGTACATAGACCGCTTTAAACCAAAACAACGAGTTGAAGCAAGAATTTATGAACTCAAAGAAAGGGCGAAGAGCCTAGTGAATGTAGCCTTAGCTAAGTAAGAATACTATTACAAGCGGAAATAAGCGCATGGTATCTCCGTTGAAGACATAAATAGGCAGGGTGTGATAAACCACACGGCGACCATTTTTTGGACTGCTAAGCATTGCTAAAGATACTGGATTCGATGCAGTTGAAATCTAAACCTGGTTGGGATTATGTGCATACTCTGAATGAGTTCAGTAGTCTCAAAAAGCTGTTAATAGTCTTGGTCTCGGGCATGAAGATTATAAAATCACGGAAAATGCCAACGAACTGTCTCGACAAGCTTCACCATTGGCTTTGAAAGCCTAGAGAATGTAAACATTTTAATTATGTGCCAGAACTGTCACGCGAGGAGGACTATTTTCTTGATACATCAAAGAAATTACACTCGTCATCTTCTGGAAATCTTTTAGCATCTTTTATCATTCATTGAGCAACAGTGAATTTAAAAATATTCATAATAGGCAAATAATGTTATTTTAATTGAAAAATATTATATACGAGGGTGGGTCAAAAAGTCTGTAGAATGATAATAATCCCCTGGCGATGATCCAAAGTCTCCATACTTTGGTAAAATTTAAAAATCTTAAGTTCGTTAAAATATGCATTGACAGTTTTAACACTGTCGTCTGTTGGATATGTGAAATAGTCTTTTAGATGTGGAAAGCGATATAGCACATTTGAATGGAACCGTGATATAGTCTTGACGGAAAATTATGTTTTCTTGGCTGAACCAGGATCGTACTATTTGTTTGCTGTCGTAAAAGGCCTGAGTAATAATGCGCTCGTAATGGTTTAGCACTTTGTGGGCTAATCAATAAGAAAAAAAGATTCTGCATTCTAAAAAATGGAAGCCATTAGCTTTCAAGCAGATGGAACAGTGAACAGTGATAAATCAGGGCATAATATCTACCTTGTTTTTTCTAAAACGGTTTAAACACTTATAGGAAATTTGCATTCGCACCAAGTTTCTGACCAGTCATGGAGCCTACCTTGCGGACAACTTTTTCATAGACTTTTCACTCAAAATACATTTTATGCGTTCTTACAGTCTTATCTCAAATGCTTTCAAATGATGGTCTTTTAACACTATATCACTCACTTTTTTAACTACTTCCGATATAGTGGCAAATTTAGACTCTTCACTTCGTGGTGTACTTTTAGCGGTTGTGCGGTTATCGTTTTTGAATTCACGAACTCATTTGTCGAGAGGAAAAACTGAAAGACCCGAGTTCTTCAGATTGCTGATAAACCTTTCAAGAAGTATTTAATGACGGTATAAATTTTAACACTATCCATTTCGTCAAAAACTCCCAGACGCTCTTAATCACAACGATACTAATAAACGTGGTGATATGAAATTTAACAGTTGACGTTATTAGAGAGACAATCTGTCCATTCTCGTATGTACATATAATACATAAATTAATTTTGTGCTTAAAATTGTACACTTTTTCGGGTTCTGGAACCTTCGTCGTTGCCGATGACGTCAAACTCGTCATATGACGTCTTATATACGAGGGGCGGTCAAAAGGTCTGATAAAATTAAATATATGAGGAAAAGAAAAATGAAAAAATCAAAATAGCGCTTCGCCAAAAGACATAAATATAAATTCAAGATGTCGGATAATAAATTTTAATATTATTACTGACTGCATATATTTAAATTAATCATTCTAAAAATATTCGTTTAACCTTGATGTATGTGATTTTGATTAAAATTTGTTGTAACTTCTTATAATTTAAGTAAAACAAATTTTTCATAATATTATTTATTAATACAAATATTATATTTGTGTTTATAAGTAAATTCAAACAAAACTTTAACTTTTCTTTCTGAACAAGCACTATTTTATCGGTAAGTAATTTTTATGGAGCCTGTGGTTGATTAACTTGATCACTGAAGGTTGATATATAACCCCTTGACATATTAATTTTCGTATTCTGTATACGTATTTCGACAACAAAGTTGTCATCATTAGCAGATAACTATACAGTGTCGCACCTGGAAAACTACGGTAAAAATACCCGTACGAAAACAAATTCCGCACACGATCCGTACCGCTGAAAGCCAAGACGTACACTGTCAGTATCAATCAAGTTAGGTACATTTTTATATTCCAAATCTATAATGTCTAAATTTATAAAAGTTTTCAAATAATCACCCTTTTGATAAACCTTAACATGAATTTTCTAATAATTTTTACAAATATTATTTAATATTACATGTATACATTTCAAGCCTACGAATCCATAACTATATTTAATGTTTACGAGTTTTTTTTTCGAATAGGAAAATGTGTAACGTTTGATATACATTTACCCATTTACGCATTTTTTGTTAATTTTAATAATTTTTCTAAACAATGTTACTAATAGATCCAGTCAATATGTACTTACAAAGATTTAACATGAAAAATATATATTGATTGTGTCTTGTGAATGATAAAAAGTTTCGTAATATTTCAAAAAAATATTCGTTTGAACGGATTTGGCTTTTTGATAAGGAGTACTTTAGTAATTAAAATAACAGAAAAATAAATCATACACGTTCAGATCTATACTGAATTTCAATAGGGAGGGGCAGCTTATGGTAAATTATTGTTTAGAAATAGAAAAGTGCAGTAGACTTAAACTAGTGACTCAGATAAGACAAAAATATCTAAATACGATATTGAATATATGGAGAAAAATATTAGACGCCCAGGGAGACTTCTTTAACATCGATTCAAATTGAATTGAATATATTCCTTTGAAAATACTCAAGACAAAGGTTGGACTGCTATCGACAGCGAAATTCTGGCATCTGATCCCACCTGAGCGACAGATTGAATTAAAAGAAAACCTACCTTGCACAAATCATTACAATAATTGCGCCGAATAAATAGCTGGTCCACCGTCATCGAAGAAAAACTGTTTAGCTTACAAAAAGGAGAAGGTTCCAGTGGAACGCTTTAACTCTTTCAGGGTTGGTGGTCAGTTATCTAACCACCTATTTAAGAGTTCTCAAAACCACTGTTTATGCCGTCTGATGCCAATTTGCTAAGCAATTCCTTTTTTTAAAGTCGTTGATCGTTTAATTCAAAACTTTTACTCCAGGGCATGCTGGGTAGATTAACAGATTTATTTGAAAATGTGTAAATGTGTTGTTTTTCAACGGAACTTTCCCTAATGTAATAAAAATGCTCAGAGTGTTTATTATTTAACGAATTCGGTGTTACTCTATGGTATAGTGTTCGTTTAATTATTTTATAACAAAAGTATTATAATATATTATATAATCTACGATAAATAAGGTAAGTAGCACGGTGGTTAGATTACTAACCACTGTGACTATAGTAGGTTTCATAAAATACATATTTATGTTGCATTATAAGGATGCCGAGTGTACTTAATGAACGTGATACAGAAGATATTTTGTTGGAGTAGTATACCTTCTGGTTGCGAAAGTGTGTGCAGTCTTGAATCAGATGAAGGAGAAAATTATGAGATGCAATTATTTCAATAGCTATGCCTTGCAGGAGACTTGTACAAAGATAACATATTTGCTTGTGGTACCGTAAACTCAAATCGTAAATATTAACCTATACTAAAAGAAGACAATGTTCTAAACAGGGGAGAACACGATTACAGAGTCAGTGACATAAATATGGCCTTTCTAAAGTGGAAAGACAAAAGATCAGTTTTTATGCTTACGAACTACATAGATCCGAGAAAGACTGGTATTGCTACTAGCAGGGAACACAATGGAGCCAAAAATTAAATAGCTTGTCCTGAAGCTGTGATACAATACAACAATTCTATGAACTATGTGTGCAAATTCGACCAGCTAAAAAGCACTGTTGCTATAGACCGAAAATCACGTAACTGAAAAATCGAATATTTTTTCACTTTTTAGACTGTGCTGTCACAAACTCCTACATTGTGTACATGGAAACAGCTCAGCGACAAAAATTTTCGAAGAAGTCTTTACTAAGGGATTCTGGCACCAACTCAGGTGAAGAACTCTGAATTATGCTCTAAATGCTCCCACAATAGCTATGCATCTTCTCCTGTACAAATAAAGCGGCACAAACCAACTGTACCAACAGAATTACGTCTAGAAGGCTACATGCATCAGCCAGAGCGAACCACTTCTCGAAGAGGCGCAAAATGCAGCACTAAGAAAAGTCCGGTGCGTACTATATGGCAATGCGGCACCTGTAAAGTCCCTCTTTGTATACGAAAATATAAAACGTGTGTTTCAGATTTTCATAGAAAATAAATTTGCTTATATATTATACTAAACTTTCCTTAATGATTTGTTATGCCAACAGCCCTGGTGGTTATTATGCTAACATCCTAATTTGTAAAAGCCCAAACGGTTTTTTATTTTTTTACATGTTTTTCATAATAAATAAACGTAAATTAACCTAAAAATGCAATTGTTTTTATTTTGAAGTTATGTATAAGAAAGCGTGGCTGAAAGAGTTAAGTAATTTCGTATAGCACACGCGAAAAAAATTTAGAGAAATTTAGAGGAAATTTAGAGAAATAAAATAAATATATAAAACCCATACTGTTATTATTATGTATGTATCGAAAGATATGATAATACACTCAGAAAGAATCGTTCATTAATAACACAAATCAACATGACGATCCGTGATATCGGTGAAACATTTGTAGTTGATAGGGTGTTATTAATAATAGAATGATTCTTTTTAACATTCTTTAATTGGCATAAAGCCTAGATGTAAGTTTCTGTCTATTATACACTGGAAACATAGTCTCCGATCTGTAAGATAGAAGCGTTCTTGCTTTGTCGGTCAATATATTTATGTATTGGTCGAGAGAGGGAGATATGATATTATTCATTATTTTCTGTATCGAAAGATATGATAATACACTCAGAAAGAATCGTTCATTAATAACACAAATCAACCTGACGATCCGTGATATCGGTGAAACATATGTAGTTGATAGGGTGTTATTAATAATAGAATGATTCTTTTTAACATTCTTTAATTGGCATAAAGCCTAGATGTAAGTTTCTGTCTATTATACACTGGAAACATAGTCTCCGATCTGTAAGATAGAAGCGTTCTTGCTTTGTCGGTCAATACATTTATGTATTGGTCGAGAGAGGGAGATATGATATTATTCATTATTTTCTGTATCGAAAGATATGATAATACACTCAGAAAGAATCGTTCATTAATAACACAAATCAACCTGACGATCCGTGATATCGGTGAAACATATGTAGTTGATAGGGTGTTATTAATAATAGAATGATTCTTTTTAACATTCTTTAATTGGCATAAAGCCTAGATGTAAGTTTCTGTCTATTATACACTGGAAACATAGTCTCCGATCTGTAAGATAGAAGCGTTCTTGCTTTGTCGGTCAATACATTTATGTATTGGTCGAGAGAGGGAGATATGATATTATTCATTATTTTCTGTATCGAAAGATATGATAATACACTCAGAAAGAATCGTTCATTAATAACACAAATCAACCTGACGATCGGTGATATCGGTGAAACATATGTAGTTGATAGGGTGTTATTAATAATAGAATGATTCTTTTTAACATTCTTTAATTGGCATAAAGCCTAGATGTAAGTTTCTGTCTATTATACACTGGAAACATAGTCTCCGATCTGTAAGATAGAAGCGTTCTTGCTTTGTCGGTCAATACATTTATGTATTGGTCGAGAGAGGGAGATATGATATTATTCATTATTTTCTGTATCGAAAGATATGATAATACACTCAGAAAGAATCGTTCATTAATAACACAAATCAACCTGACGATCCGTGATATCGGTGAAACATATGTAGTTGATAGGGTGTTATTAATAATAGAATGCTTCTTTTTAACATTCTTTAATTGGCATAAAGCCTAGATGTAAGTTTCTGTCTATTATACACTGGAAACATAGTCTCCGATCTGTAAGATAGAAGCGTTCTTGCTTTGTCGGTCAATACATTTATGTATTGGTCGAGAGAGGGAGATATGATATTATTCATTATTTTCTGTATCGAAAGATATGATAATACACTCAGAAAGAATCGTTCATTAATAACACAAATCAACCTGACGATCCGTGATATCGGTGAAACAGATGTAGTTGATAGGGTGTTATTAATAATAGAATGATTCTTTTTAACATTCTTTAATTGGCATAAAGCCTAGATGTAAGTTTCTGTCTATTATACACTGGAAACATAGTCTCCGATCTGTAAGATAGAAGCGTTCTTGCTTTGTCGGTCAATACATTTATGTATTGGTCGAGAGAGGGAGATATGATATTATTCATTGTTATTATTAAGGTTTTTAAAAATAAAAATTATTTTATTCTCCCTCTATGTCATGTTCAATTTGCATCGCGATATTGTACTCGTGGGGCAGAGTACCTTTCTTTCGTATGTGGTCTTTAGAATTAATTGTTGATAAAAAAAACGTGTATAAATAAAAACAACTTTTTGGTTTTATTTCCTTTAATGAGATATCAGAATACAATAGTAATTATAACGTCGTATTGTATATACACAAATACAAGCTTAAAGCTAATTATTATATATATATATACATATCAATGCGTCTACAGGTATGTGTAATTTTATCAAATCACCAATCCAACCAGCTATTATAACTTTTATCTAATCCTGAAAATATAACATATTTTTCTCCATTTAGACCGAATTATTCTCTCCAGTAAATAAATGTCTATGTTTTGTTCTCTACAATTATACTTTATAGAAACTGCCTAGATTAGTTTACATTCATATCTTCTAGCAAGTATGTTGCGATATTGGCAATGTTGACTATAACAATTTTAAATATTTCAGTAGACCAGTTGGCTATATATCCCTTGCTAAATAGCGACTTATATTTACTTATACATCACTGACATTAAACTTATTTCTTCTCTTTATTTTAATATTACCGTATATACCAGACAATAGCTTTCTCGTTCTTTGATGTAAAGTCACATGGTTTTCTTGCCAGATGTTCGATGACTCCTTTTATTATATTGATCTGTTATGGAAGCGAGAACGTCGATTCAGTTTTATTTACCAACCAAGCTGAAATGTTTGTGCAATTTATTTTTTACTATTCGAATTACCCGCTCAGCAATTGTAGCTTTTTTCGTGCTTTATGTAGAATAATGATTTATTTCATACACATGCATTACTTTATTGAAACGTACGTTGTAAAACTCTTTTCCGGAACCGTTTTCAAATTTTTAGGATGTGTTGAGCCTTTCAAAATTTTCTTTATCGCGTTCCGAACATTCAGATCGGACATACTTTTTTGTGGTTGTGTCCATAGATATTTAGAGAAACAATCTATAACAATGAGGATGTATTTAAAACCGCTATTTTGTATAGAGTACGGCAAAATTCTAGCAGAACAACTTGCCATAAATCATAGAAGCCTTTATAATAATAATACGACATCTAGCAAAGTTTTTTCTTATCGGTCGATATAATCCATTAACATTTTGTTTTTACTCATTGTACATGTATACTCTATGATTGTTGTGACGAAAACGTTTGTTTTTGACTTCTGATCTAAACCTTCGATTTATTTGTTTCTTAATGTGTCCACTATTTTCTCCACATCCTTGATATTTTGTAAAACCACTTCAATATTATTATTAATTCTTCCCTCTATTTCAACCGTTTCGAAATTTTTTTATTAATATTTCTAATATCCGCATTAAAAACGATTATTAACCTCCCTAGATCTTTGAAATTTATTGAATTAATCCTACTATCATTAACTAATTTATTTTTCACTTCTGAAAAATATCATTTTAGCATTTTCTTCTGAATTCTAAATTGTTTCTGAAATTAACATTTTAATATTATTATTGAATTCTTGAATACTATTTTATATTTTTTTAGACGTATCGTCATTTACTTTCAAAATCTTTATATTGAACACATTTTTTACTTTCATAATCTTCTTTTCTCTATCTCTTTCGTTTTAATTCAACATCTTATGGAATACACTTTTTGTTCCCTAACTTTTTATTGTTAATGTTCTCATAAATTGAATTTTCAATGAAACGTATACGTTTACCAATAACATTTACATCACCATCAGTAGTTAGAGGCAAGTCAAAAGGTCGACAGTAGAAAATTCTTTCAACCGTCGGTGTAGCTTGTATTATATTACTGTGACGTCCAAACTTGTCAATACTCATTGCGATAATGAGAAAAGAATCATGTATCATTCTAATTATTTTCTTACATCAGTGTCTCTTAACTCAACAGACAGAAGTTCGTTATTATGATTCGTATATCCAACGTCTACCAATGCTAATAGAAGGTGCAAGTGATCGACTAGTTCATTTACGTCTTCCCAATAAACGTACTGGTGCGAGAACATGTCGTTTATCAAACTTCTTTGATCCACAACCGCTCCATGATTTTTACCGTTGTTTTTTAAATTTAACCATACAATTACAGGTTTCCATTCCGTTCCTGTACTATCTCGAAACAGTTTTGTGCTGTTATTACCTCGACGATGAGTTCTGGTATACCCTAATATAATATTACATTGCTTTAAATCACCACCATTGTAGCCTATTGCCTGTAGCCATATTTTTGTAAATTTTAAACGTAAAGATTCTATAGTCGCATACTAGGTTTCAGTTGCAAATTACTGCCACTCAACGAGAAGCATGATTCAGATTTACCAGTACAGATTATAAAAGTGCGAGCGATAAGAACTGAATGTAGTGTTACAACGTCAGTCTATTACGATTCACGTATCTGGCCACACCCTGTATGAATTCATGAATATTTAGCATAAATATCGAACCACAATACCTTACCTATTTACCAGTCTTTGGTAGATCAAGACGGTCAGCCGATTAATTTTCGAGAAGAGTAGATTGTAATCAGATCAAAGTTGAAGAGAGATGGATCTATCATTTAAAAATCAAAATAATGAAACTTACAGATATGTAGACAGGATATTCATTCATTCACCTGAAAACCAACGAATAAGAACAATTAGCATTGCTTTTTTTTAAATATACCGTATTGTAAGTAATCGACAATAAAGGAAAAGTTGAAAATATTCCAAGGGGTAAAATTTGATGACGTCATTGTGAAGAAGTAATAACACATCTACTATCCTAGAACGCACAACTTTAAACGTAAAAATGAAGTACATATTTACATTCAACATGAAGATATTTACACTTTACCTAGTGATAATTTCATCCGTACAAGGGGTAAGTTTAATGAGGATAATATAAAACCTGGTACCTGTAAATTAATACAAATGCATACGTGTCATTCGTATTCAATTAGATGCGCTACGAATTTAAAGGCGTGGAAATCGATCGTTGTGTAAAACCGGGTATCACTATGTCAATGAAAGTATAAATTTTTTATAGTGAGAATGAATCCAAATGGCTGGAAATAACGGGGTGGTGTCCATCTACAGATGAACAACCCACATTTTTTTTAAACGTCAGCCAAGAAATAATATGTATCGCAACAAAACAGATGACAAGTGCAATAAAATATTCTAAAGGGCGATACAAATAGAGCAACTATATAAATTGAAAGGATTGAATGGAAAATAAGATGTATATACCGTTCCGTAAACAGCAAATGTATTAGAAGCTGTCGTCTTATTGAACAAAAACGATGTATGGTACATTAAGATGAGCACGAATTTAGAGAAAGCGCACTATGTTATTGTCGAATTTCAATATAAGAAAAAAGATAATGTATACGAAAACTCTTCCGGCTTGGTCATTTAGCAAATTACAGACATAAACTTATATTTAAATTCTGAGAAATATCCATACTCCGCTAGGAATTTAGATATGGGGCATAAACGTTATGCTATCCCATATCATATCTATGCGAACTTTCAGTCCAGCTATTATGAACGTCAAAACCAACCGCTTTTCGATTTAAACAAGTTTCATGAACGCGCTTTATATGTAATCGATTGCTCCAAACAAAACGAATCTCTAATTTCCTCTAGTGTTGACATAAAATTAGAATTGGGATGTCAAGAACAATTTAAAGACGATACGGTAGTATATTGTCTAATTCTGTACAACTTAGTCGAATATCAACCGCTGGCGGAAACAGTCAAGAAAATAATTTAATTTAATAACAGCGTTTTTTTTCAATAAAGAAATTTTTATATGTTATATCTAAATTGCTAATTTGAAATATAGTTGTAGTACTGAAAAAATATAAAAATACTGTATTAATGTATAATTTATATTAAAAATATATAAGTTTTAAATTACAAAAATTGTTTTCAGTTTAAAGAACCACACCACAACTTGAGCGTCATTTTGTATACAGCCGTAAACGTTATAGCACGTTCCAAACAAATATGCTCTATCGATTTATGTATTTATTCTGTATAATTCAAGCTGTTTTGTCGTTTAATGTTACCAACTATCTACAGCGATATGGACGTTTAGATGTTTCTGAAACGTCAATCACAGATACAGAAAACGGATTAATCGAATTTCAACAATTCTTCAATTTGAACATCGATTGAACTCTGAATAACAAGACATTAGAATTAATGTGTAAACCTCATTGTGATATATCTGTTTTTATACAAGAATTTCAAGCTCATTTGAGCAAACGGAGTAAAAACAATATATTGTGGTGATGTCAATAATTATATATAAACATATAATTAAGTTTTTCACGATGGGAAATTTAATGAAAATTATATTATTTTCTACTATCCCATCGTTAATTATATAAAATATATATAAATAAATATGTAAATATGTTTATATGTAATTATTGACATCATAATAACCTGACTGCGGGTTTTAAATAAATATTAGATCTGTTTCATAATGCGATTTATGGCGTGTTAAAGGACTCGAAGTTACACTGCCTGGTGGCTTAATTGGTCAAGCAGTCTTCTATCAGGTTGTTACATATGAAATGTCCGATTTTGTAAGGAATAAAAAAAGTCTAAATTTAAAAAAATGTAAATATTTATTCTGCAAAATAGTCTCCATTTACATTAATAATTTGTTGCCAACGGCCTGGAAGCTGAAAAATTCCCTTTGAAAAGAAATCTAGGTTTTGACGGCTCACATATTGCTCAAACACTGCTATTACAGACTCCCGGTCAGGGAAGTCCCTATTTTTTAAGTGATTGTCTAAACTTCGGAAAAAATGAAAATCAGTTGGCAAAAGGTCAGGTGAATAAGGTGGGCGAGGGAGAATTTCGTAACCAAATTCTGAAAGTTTTTAGATTGTCTGTCGCGCAACATGAGGTCTTGCATTATCATGAAGAAGTATGGGTCCATGTCTATTGACTAGTGAGGGCTGCAAGCGGCTCAATTTTCCATGCATAGTTTCCAGTTCGGCACAATAGGACGCTGCCGTGATGGTTTCACCAGGTTGCAAAAATGAATAGTGAATAATACCCTTACTGGTCCACCATACAGTCACCATAATCTTTCGCGGGTGAAGTGATGCTCGTGCATGCTGTCTTGGTCCTGACCGTCTCCGATTATCATAAAGTATCCACTTTTCGTCACACGTTACCACTCGATGAAAAAACGGTTCAACTTTCTGTCGATTAGCCAAAGAGGTAGCCACCTCTAATCGACGGAGCTTACTGGCTTCCGTTAATTGTTGCGGCACCCATCGATCGAGTTTCTTCACTTTGCCAATCGAAGAAAGGTGACAACTAATGGTGGCAATGGACACTTGAAATGTTTCTGCAAGGCTACGCACTGTTGTCGACGGATTACTTTCAACTTCTACACGCAGCTCGTCGTCATTAACGGTGCTACGCGCATATCCGCGAGGCTCACTTTCCAAATCAAAATTTCCCTCGCTGAATTTTTTAAACCATCGCCGTAATGTGCGTTCATTACACGTGGTTTCACCGAACGTCTGATTAATTTTTCGCGTTGCTGCAGCTGCATTTAATCCCTTTTTAAATTGAAAGAGGTGAGACAAGGACAGGTGTATTAATCTTTCCAAGAAATGGAACAGGTACACACTTCAAAATAAATACCCTTTTCTACAAATACAATAATAATTTTCACCAAAAACATACACGTCTTCACACAGGTGTGATTCGGTTCAGACTGAAGGAAAAGCGGACAGTACATTTCTAACAACCTGATAGAAAACGGTAGATAGAGGTTCGAGTACTTCTCCAACGCAGAAATGTTTAATTAATGTCTGTGCAATTAATTAACGATGGAATAGCAGAAAATAATATAATTTTCAGTATATTGTGATGTTTTTCAATGGGAAGTTCGTGAGCTATAAACATCGCTCAAACAGTTTTTGATGTATGTGTTTGATAAAGTTATAGGAGTGCAAATTTAACTTTTACTTATTCGGTAAAAACGCCAGACAAAAGGCGCACACCTTGTTTTCCATTCCAAAATGTGTTGAAATTCATTTAGATAGAAGTAAAAGCTGGTATTTTGGATTTGATAATATACTGATAGGAGAGTAGTTATAGTCTTATTGCATGAAACTGGACATAGTTTAAGATTAAAATACGATTCTGATCCTTCATCAATTTTGTATTCATTTTATAATGGAGATACTATTAGTTTATCAGATCGTGATATAGAGGCAATTTAATATCTTTATGGTAAGAGAGAGGTCATAACCGCTGTTTTAGATTCCAGTACTAATGGAGTTATTATTACTACTGACAATAATGTGAAAAAAGTAATTGCCCCAAACTTATGTGCAATTCGCTCGACTAATTTCTGAGTTACATCGAGTTACAACATGTATATATTTTATAATAAATGGATATGGATTATGGATATTACTAAACAGCTGCAGTATAAGAAACCAGGAAAGAATCTGTTATTATTTACCAGAGATTCCCGCTACTTACACTGACTCATATCTATCAAAATTATGGTGACAACGTCATAATTTGTAAGGTCAAGTTTTCTAAAGGGTTTTCCAATAAGCACTTGACAACTTTTTTTCAAAATAAAATGCAGACCACTTGACATATTTCAAAAACTTTATTATCGGGTTGAAGTACAATCAAAACATTTATGATTGGAACTCGACTTCGTTCATATGGCCACCGCGGGCACGTTTGCAGCGGTCGATGCGTTGGACCCAATTTTGGCTCTGAGCTCTTCCAACGTTGTCGGCTTGTTGGCATAGACCAATAACTTGACGTAGCCCCAAAGAAAAAAGTCTAGAGGCGTTAAATCGCACGAACGAGGCGGCCAATCGACTGGTCAATTTCTTGAGATAACACGCTCATCAAACTTACTCTTCAATAAATCGATTATAACGTGTGCTGTGTGGCTTGTGACACCGTTCTGCTGAAACCACATGTTGTCCAAGTCCATATCTTCCAATTCGGGCCAAAAATAATCCGTAATCATGGCGCGATAACGATTACCATTCACAGTAACGTGACGATCATTATCGTCGACGAAAAAATATGGCCCTATGACATCGCCGGCATGCAAACCGCACCAAACAGTTATTTTTTGTGGATGAAGTGGTGTTTCATGAAGCACATGTGGATTTTCACTCGACCAATAACGCATATTTTGCTTATTGACGAACCCATTGAGCCAAAAATGAGCTTCGTCACTGAAAATGATTTTGCGATGAAATTGATCATCTTGGCGCATCTTTTCCAGAGCCCAATCGGAGAACATACGTCGCTTCAAATGGTCCATTGCCTTCAATTCTTGAGTCAGCTTGATCTTGTATGGGTGTAAACCAAGATCCTTACGCAAAATTCGTCATAAAGTGCTCTAGGCGATGCCCAACTCTTGAAAACGCCGTGGAATTGACTAATTTGGATCATTTGCTACGGACGTTGCAACGGCAGCATATTTTCGACACTTCAACCAACCCGTTGTCTCACTGGCACGACAACATCACACAACGAATATGTAGACTAAAATTTTTGCACTAAACTTGTTACTGCTTGTCTACTAGGGCGAGAATTACGACCGAAAATCGGAGATAACGTTCTTAAAGTAGCGGTCGCCGACTCCGAATTTCTGTAGTAAATTTTTATAATTTGCAGACGTTGTTCATTCGTGTACTTTACCATGATGAAAATGTTAAGTTTACTGAATAAATTGGCAGTGACAGTTCGATGATTAGTGAAAGGGTGCGTTCACAAATTGAATTAAAAGTTGTCAAGTCCCTATTGGAAAACCCTTTAGCTTCAGGCTGGTACATTAATACAATAAATGTAGAGTTTCAGAGAATCAAATTTCACCATGATTATTAATATGTGTAAGTAGATGAATACGATTTAATTTTGAAAACGCGACGAATAATTTTTAATAAATTCCCCAGCATTCCAGAGAATATTTTTACGTACAACAATGGTAATTTATATTTCTTAAAAACTAATGCGTTTTATGAATTTGACGAATTTATCAATAAATTAATAAGCGCAGGTGAACTTAATTTATAAATTTTTGGATAATAGTGTTCCAGTAAAACAAAATTGATTCGAAATATTCGAGTTAAATAGTAGTCAAATATTAATAAGTGTATTTTAATTTTTAGAAAACTTTATGATATGTATACCTTACAACGAAATAAATTGTTTATTTAATTGTTTTATAAATTAACCCATGTTTTTCTATTAAAACAACTTCTTAGCATATTTTTACGATTTTTATCTCAAAAATAAAGACTTATAAAAAGAGATAGAGAGAGAGAGATATACGATATAGCTTTTAAATAATTTTAAACTATTATTTAAAAAAAATGAGTACGTAGTAGATAGTTTTTATATACACATGTCTTCCAGATTATTGTGGAAGATATTATTATAGTTTATTATTATAGACCTGGAGGGTTTTGTTATATCTGCCCATTTCAAAGAATTTATATATTTCTTTTCTTTTTTAGATATGAAATGATGAAAAATGCTTGTTGAAGTTTTTTTATCCTACTATATATTTTTAAGTAAATATATTCAATCACAGTTAGTGTAGTGGAACATTTTTAAAAAGTTACAAGAAACATCTTGTTTTTTACGTATAAATTTAATTCAACCGCAAAAAAGGACGTGGTATGACTTGTACAAGAAAAAAATTATTTAATGAACGCAAGTATTGATAAGCATTGTGAGAAAACATACATATTTGTTATTAACAGTATAAAATTTAATCAAACCGCAAAACGAATTAAACTTGTTTTTAAAATGCAATACCTTCTATGATAGACTGTTTATATTAACGAGCTGACATGTTTTATTTCATTACATCGACTATGTTCAAACTGCTAGTGTTATGAATTGTTTCTGTGCGTTTACACGTAGGTAAATTACTTTTTTGATTTTTCAATGTACTGATATTTTCGAATACTTTTAGTATTAAAAAAATGATCTTACCGCACTTCTTGTAGTGCGGTAAGATTTTCTCTCGATTGGACATTCTTCGCAGATATCCATATATGAATGTTATAGTTCATACATGTGATGCTTGTGAGAAGACGTTCACTGCCATCGCAAGAGAGAGAATGTGGACAGGATGTGTCCCTTCCCAGGAGGAGCTTCGAGTTATTGTGGTTTCGAGGTAGGATTAAGCTGTTGCAGACAAAGATTTTCTAATACAGCTATGTATAGAGGACATCTTCATTCACAGCAGCATTTATTGAATAATGCCGTTCTATTAGATAATGGAGCGTTTACAATTGCTAGTCGTTTTAAAAATCGCGTCGCATCATACAATATTTCAAGTCAACAAAATTCTGACATACAAATCTTTTTGGCTAAATCTAAATTGCGATCGTGCCAATTGATCGAAAATATCGTTGATCGGGTAGCTTCTAGTGTTCAGGTGCAATTTCAGTTATTCGCTCGCTACCTAAAAATTCAAGCGAATGAGCGAATAACTGAATTAAAATCTTACAATATCCGATACGCCATTGTTATACAATAAACAGACGTTAAAGATATTTTTGATCAGATGGCTACTAAGCTTACAACGAAATCAGATTAGTTATAAGTTCTCGCATTTAGAAATTAATGTAAATACTTTTATGTCCCTCTGTGGATTCGTACTTAGAATGCCTGCTTCAAGAAAAAATAGAAAGGCATGCATCAACATTCAAAATAATAATGAAGTATGTCTAGCTTGGTGTTTATCAGTAGCACTCTATCCAGTGAATAGAGGTGTGCATAGGATGGCTTTCTACCCCCAATATAGCACGGTTTACAGATTGGAAAACATTAAATTCCCAGTCAAAATGAAACATATCAAAATATAAAATTTAAATAATTTAAGCTTTAATGTATACAGTTTGACATATAATGTGGAAACATAAAATTATGATGTAGTAGGGCCGATTTATTTTACTCAAAATAGAAAAGATTTACATGTAAATTTATTACTAATTGAAGAAGTGGAGATATGTCATTACGAGTTAATTAGAAATCTCTCCTGTATCTACAATAAACTATAGAAAATGCCAATCGCATCTGTATGGTTTGTGTTTAATTTATTTTGATACAGCAGAAAAATTAAACGCTCACACATAAATTATTGCAATAATCTATATACCGTTATAACTTCAATTGAACTGCGTAAAACAAAATTGAGAATATGTAACCCCAATACGTTTTTAAATTTAGTGATTTTAAAGAGGAAATGTTTGTTCCATTTGTTGTACATATCGATTTTTAATGTTTAGTTCAACCAATTTATTCATATAGCGGTAATTGATCCTGATCGTACAAGCGAGAATCACATAAGCATGCAATTTTGCATATAATATTGTTTGTAAGTATGATCGTAATTTAAATAAACTTGTTACGTATGCTGGTTTAAATTGTTCAACAGTATCTACCGCGTAATTGATGGATGATGTTAAAGCTGCATATAAAAATTATGCAAAAGTTGTCGTCTCAATGAGTTCATTAACCCTCGTTGAAAGAAGTGATTTTAATAATGCAGTTATCTGCCACATTTGTAAAGAACCTCTTAATGGAGATAAAGTGGATCACTGTCACTTAACTGGGAAATTTAGGGGCGCGGCGCATTCAAATTATAATTTAAATTTGAAAATTGCAAGTTTTATTTCGGTAGTCTTTCATATCCTAAGCGGCTATGATAGTCACTTTTTAAACGTTATCCCAGTTAATGAAGAAAATACATTAGTTTCATTAAAAACGTTTTAGTTGATAAGTATACTAATAAAGCGGGTCAGAAGAAAGATGTTTTATAAGATGTGTATTTACAGTTTTTAGATCAAATTTATCCTCGAATAATTTTAAGGTCGTCAAATCTCATTTCGAGGATGTTAATTAATTTAATTTAATTAGAGGTAAAGGAGTTCTTCCTTACGAATTTATAGATACTTTTGATTGATTGTACGAACCAGCACTACCTCCAATTGGTAACTTTCATAATTCATTTACTGGCGAAGATATTTCGGATTATGATTATAAACACGCCCAAACTGTATGGAGCAAGTTGGAGTGTAGTCATTTTGTTAGATAATGCGAATTTATATTTAAAAACATAAATGTTATTGTTATGGGATATTTTCGAAAATATTCATAATATTTGTCATAAAATATACAGTTTGGATCTCGTTCAATATTACATGTCAAAATTTATTTAAATCGCTGTTACATCAGATTTCTTCAATTGAACAAAATGAATTGATCCTATAACCCTTTGATGATAAACGATGGATTGATGAGGATGGGATACATGCCCTAGTTTGGGTCATCATAACATCGATGAATAGGCAGATGATGTGGTAGAAAGGTAATTATTGACATATATATATATGTATATATATATATATATATATATATATACATATATGTATGTATATATATATATATATATATATATATATATATATATATATATTTATAAAACAATAATACTAATTATTTTTAATTTTTGTAGTTCTAATCTCGTGAATGCCAGCGCTGGAAATACCTTCCCCCATCATACAAATAGCAAGCATTACTTCAACCCCTCTCTACTTATATATAGACTGTAGTTTGTTTAAAAATATTAGTTTTAAATTTTTATTCTTGCCGTAAAATTGTGCTCACCAATTTTTTATGTTTCAATTTAGTTTTTATTAATTTTTTTCTTGTCTCAGTTAATAATCAGTGTTGTAATACAGTGAATTCACTGACAAAGTCTTAAAAATTAATAAAGAAGCAATAGTTAGAGAGAAGCAATTGGTCGGGCAATTGTCGTATTTACTCATTAACAGCGGTAGTAAATGGATTGTCACAGGCTTTAGTCCAGTTGCCAGTTATGTGCCCATCATTCAAATTCGTTCATCGAATGCTTGCATCTTTTTCACAACAGAGGAATGGAAAGAATCACATGGAATCTAGTGTGCATAAAGACATACGGATGATTCGAGCTAAGAGTCGGAATCAGAAAATTCTTTATCTCATAATACACATAACGACATCTATAACTTAATGGAATTATTAAATCGAAAATTATCTGTTCTGAAGAATATAGATTTTGTTAAACTTTATAATTAGACACAAGCTTATGCTTGTATGTGTAGAGATATACATGATAATGTAAGTATATTATTATCGCATAATATTAATTCTTTAAATGCTTTGCATTTATATGAAATTTTATACCTACATACATTATAATACCTTACATTTTGATTTAGAATTAATGAGATTAGATTGTTGAATTAAATGTTATAATTATTCAGTTCAAATGTATTAATAAATAAAATTGTGTACTCATAACTTTAAAAAATAAATGTATTCTAAAAAAAATCGTTTTATTTTAATTATAAGAAATTCCAAAAAAATATGTGTAATCAAAACCACAAAAGCTAACGATTATTTTAGACTTATTTCGTAATATTACATAATTTACTTGAATATATACAGCCAGTAATCAAATTAAACTTTATTAACTTACATCTTGAATTTATAAAAGGTGTCCAAAAATTAACGCAAAATTTGAATTAAATATAAAACACAGTTTTTAGTCTTTTGATTGTTATTTTTTTATTGAATCATAAAGTACATAGGATAGGGTTATTTATGGAATAACACAGCGGGCAAATGGCCTCCACGGCTTCGCATACACATACGCACTCGTTTGTCGAAATTTTCCATGACCATTATGCATAAATGTGTCTGAATTTCGTTGATGCGGCGCTGAATCTCCTCCTTTAAAGCACGGGTGGTTGTGGGCTTGTTGACATAGACGTGTGATTTCAAATAACCCCATAAAAATAAATCTAATGGTGTTAAATCATACGATCTAGGGGGCCAATTCTGATCACCGAAACGAGAGAGTATACGACCTGGAAATGTCTCATGCAGTAATTGAATTGTTTCACGGGATGTATGGCATGTGGAACCGTCTTGTTGAAACCACATATTGGTCACATCAGTATCATCTAATTTCGGCAGAAAGAACTGTGTTATCATATTGCCATATCGAGCACCAGTAACAGTCACGGCTTGACAAGCCTCATTTTCAAAAAAGTATGACCACACCCAAGAGTGACACGCTGTGGATGCATTTGTTTTTCGATAATCACGTGTGGGTTCTCAGAACTCCAAAAGTGTCAATTTTGGCGATTAACAAAGCCATCAAGGTGAAAATGTGCTTCATCGCTTATGATGATTTTGCTCGAAAAATCAGCATCTATTTGTTGATGTTCAATAATCCATTCAACGAACTCTCTTCGCTATACATGGTTATTAGACTTCAATTGTTATGTTAATTGAATTTTGTAAGCATGGAGACACAGATCTTTAGTGGGTATACGCTGTAGAGAGCTTCTTGAAATTTGAAATTCTTGTCCACGACGCCGAATTGAGGTTCCTGAATTGTCACCGATACTCTCACGCACTGCTTCGATATTGACATTTGAACGGCTTGTTTTTGGATGACCAGTGTGTTTGGAGTCTCCGACGAATCCAGTCTCTGAATTTTTCAATTAATCTCTTCACAGTTGACGAAGTTAAAATACTATTCCGACCATATTTTGTACGAAATTTTCGAATTGCGGCCGCCAAGCTTTCTTTATTTTTGATATATTGTTCAATAATGAAGACACGCTGCTCTATCGTGTAACGCTCCATTTTTACTAACCCTACACTGTCAGCTGTCGAATTGTTTTTTTAGGGTTGCCAATACTTTACTGCACAAATGGCGACTAATTCAAATCTTGTGTTAATTTTGGGACACCCATTATAAATGTCTTTTGCCGAAGCGCGATCTTGATTTTTAAATTTATATTAGTGCCCTTTTGGTTAAACGCTATTTTGATTTTTATATTATCCTTTTAGCTAATTCCGTTTCGTCTGACGGCGTGTTGCGGGGGCATAAGAATGGTTCGTCCTGCGAGGTATTGCTAAGACCTGGGGCGTGCTAATATTAAAATTTATTAACAGACATCTTGAATTTACATTAATGCCTTTTTGGCGAAGCGCCATCTTAACTTTTTAATTTATATTATTGGTCTTTTGTCTAGACCCCCATCTTGGTTCTTCTCTCTAATTAAGAATCCGCGAAAGTCCTCCGCTATTTGATGCGAACCGATTCGAAATTGAAAATAATTTCAGGTCGATCCAATTCGATCTACTTTATAGAAAAGAAATCTGAAATCTAATCGGAAGTCGGATCAGATCTCGACTTCGGATTAAAACCCACACCTTTAGAAGTCTGATGACGACTGGTTTATGTATTTCCTGAAATATTTTTGGTACTGTCTTACGAAGGCGGATGGGGTTTAATATGATATTGTTTTATATCATCTACTTTCAAAATGAGGGGTTATAGTCATACTTTCTTCTAAAAATTTGGATAATTTCACTTTACTAGTTGCTTGATTTATTTCACCAATACTTATCTTCAACTTCCTTATATGGAAACTTTAAGCTTTTTATGAATTGTACAATGGGCTACTATTCTCGTTTCATTTTCCTAGTTATAGAAACTCGTTTAACAATGTCACTTTTTTATTATATGGAAGTAATTGAGTAACGAATAACACACAAGACAAATTACATATTAGAATTAGAACTAACAGTTAATAAAATAAAAGGCTTTATCCAAAACTTCATTTGAATAGTGTTTTATTGAAACAATGTCCATTTTCTTATTATAATTCAATACAATGTTTTTAATATTTTCACGTTACATTGAAGTAAGTAGTAAATGTTATATATTTCTCAGGTCACACGCTATGAACCAATTAAGGGAGTCAACACACCTTTTATATTTCATTAAAGTTTATTACTTATTGTATATGTCGATAAATGTCATGCAAAGTTCATATGTATGTGTACAGCCATTATTACATATGATGGATAAAACGTTTTCTACCTAACGATGAAACAAAACACCTACGATTCTTTCTGATAATTTTATTTTTCAACACTATCTCCCTTAACTTTAAAGCACCTGCGTCACCTGTCCCGAAACTACTTTTATGTCATTAAAAAAAATTTGTGTTAACCTTCATTGTCCTCTTTCTTTTCTTTGGTTATATCTGCAAAATGACATCCTCGGAGATCATTTTCTTTGAATTTAAATAAAATGAACGAACTAAATTCAGACTATATAGTAGATTGTCCATTTCGAACAAGTTATAGTCGCAGAGGATAGGTTGGATATTGACTGCCTTGTGAACCAGCGCAATTCATAAAAATGGGAGACTTTTCTGTGACGTAAACCTGGGCATTTCTGGTCAATAGCCGCCCATAATTTTGTTAATATTGGTAACAGCTACTATTGTAATCCCCTTTGGTACACATTTAACAAGAAAAACTCCAGTTTGGTTCCAGAAGACGATAGTTCATCTTCAATGCATTTATAACTTCACCGATACCTGAAAATAATCAACATTCATCTAGATGCAACTGAACTATACGGTCAATCGTAGCTCAATGCTAATTTTAATATAGTATGGCTTTTTCTAATATTTTGCTAGTGCTAGTCGGACGAGAAAATGCTAATATCGACATGTGTTTAATAGATAAGAAATGCTGCAGATGTATTTTTCAAGAGCGTAGGTATGAGTGTGATAATATTTGATACTTAATAGATGACGTCGATGAGTTTGCCGACAGCTCTTCTCAAGTTTCTGTCAACAATATAAATAGCGACCGGATAATATATATATATATATATATATATATATATATATATACAACAAATATATATATATATATATATATATATATATATATATATATAGCAGTGTTGCCAGTTCCCGAAAAACAATATAATACGACTACCCTCGTATATATATATATATATATATACAATATATATATATATACATATATAGATGTGTGTGTGCTTTTAATTGTTTTCCTCAGGAAAACAACACACAATATATATATATATATATATATATATATATATATATATATATATATATATATATATATATATATGTAAAGTACAACTGTATAAAATTCTACAACCACTTACCTTAAAATTTTAAAATATTAAACGATTTAAATAAACATAAGCAGACCATTAAAATATTATTATTAGATTTAGAACCCTGTGAGAGTTAGAATAGAAGTTCAAATCATCTAGTTCATTTTAATTTTTTTAAATTCAATTGTTTCTTTAACTGCAATTTCCTTTTCCCTTTCTTTTCTGACGTTTTCTTATTGAAGGATAATGTAGATTGCAATTTTTAAATAAATTATTATTATTATTACGGCGTAAATTTCACTCACTTCCTCAGGTTACCATTGAGAAGCTTTTTACTCAACTCACCCATGTACGAGTATTGACATATGTATTCAACTATACGTAGCTGATACTGAGGTGCTACTTCACATCATAAAACGGAAAATCAATATAAGCTTTGTGATGCTTTACATCTTTATAAGAATTATTAATATTATTTTAATAGCGGGCGCATATTCATTGTACTCATAATATTTTTTTCATTTGTGCACACTGCTGTATAACCGTCATTTAACTCTATAATCCCGATTTGTAATAATCAACTTATTCGAAAAAAGAAAGAAATATTTATTATGAAAAAACTTACCGATTTGAGGATTAAAATTACATAAATTACAGCATTTTTAATTTCAAAAATATATTAGTGTTTCATTGATTAGAATGCGTACTTCATAACCAATTTACGAACATTATTTCTAATTTAATATTTCGCACGAAAGAAAATTGTTAGATAAGATGAAGATGTAATCGGATGAATACGAGACATATAATCGATACGATAATTTACGGTTCTCGCTAAACTTCATACATTTTTGATTAGATCTTAGAAAACTGATTAACGAAACGTTCACTGGAGAAACATATCGAAATTATGAATGTACAATATCTTATAAATTATAAGCGACAACAGTTTATTTACCTCTCGAAATTTCTCCGCTTCAAGTTCAATAACTAAAATGCAAATATATATGTCATCTTCTTCATAGTAGTCGTCACGAGAATTTAGTAATTTTCGATAAGAATAGGATCAGTTCTAATTTTATCGAACGAACACATTAACAGTAAAGTTTTTGACGTATTATAAAAAATTCAAAATTAAACAGATGTATTAGGAAAAGTTTCTCTTGTGCTTCATTTTTGGAAGGTATTAATTAATTTAAAACTCTTTTAATGGTACACTTTACTTATTTCGTAAGTTATAATAAAAGGTCTTTTCAAGAATATTTGGACATTTCGATAATTAGAATATCATCCTCAGTAGTAAATTTTAATTAGACAGCAACTTAAAGTATCATGAAGTACTCCATAACCAGAGTAAGATGCATTTGGAGAAATTGTTTATAAATTTGTAATGTGTTGTAAATATTTAGAGATTATTATATAAACGCGTATTAGAGTTCAAAAATTTAAATTGGATGTGTTTTTGAAACTTAAAATAAATGTTTATGTAAATTAACTTATAGTACAGTAGTAAATTTATTTTATTTATATTTCCATAATGTGAAATGTTTAGGATAAATGAAATTAACGAATTTAAACAGAATTTTTTTCTCGTGAAATAATTATCAATAACTGTAAATTGTGTTCGAAGTGATGTATATGATTTTGCAAACAGATATGTATTCTTCTTTTCGAATTTTCAAAAACATTTTGTTTCAAAACTAATCGTTCTCGATTTTATTCGAAATAGTTGGCTCTAGTTCTTCAATATTGTAAAGCCTATTATGATAACTTTTATGTTTTTAATAATCATAATAAATACCAATCTGATGCAGTTAGATCAGGTCATCCAGTTAGGGAGTCCTCTTCAACTTCCTATTCATTTTCGAGAGAAGAAGATTTCTAAATATATAAATGTATGAACATCCATATGCGCAGAAGTATCCATGTAACAATTCATATTAATTTAGTTAATTTAAAAGGACATTCAAATTGACTTCTATGCTTCACAGCAGTAACTGCCTCATTGAAATTAATAAGACCAATATGCTATCTGCCGCTCCCACACCTATTTTCAATGTAAGTATGTGGACTTTCTGTCGACTATGTTGTAATTCTTGGAGTATATACGAAGTTGGATCCCTTGGCCCCACCCTGATCCACTCACAACAAAAAAATTGCAAATATTTTAGTTTTATTTTTCTACAAAATCCCCATTAAGGTTAACACATTTTCCCATCGATGTTCTAGCATTTCTAATGTTTCCCGAAAAAATAATTTTCAACTTCTGCAAAACCACTGATTTACCCCACATATTACATCATTATTTGAAGGAAATCGTTTACCGCGTAAGTTTTGGAAACAGTGCTGATTGAATTGCTGAGGGCCAAATCTGGCGAATATGGCGGATGTTCAACTAATTCGAAGCCTGCCCGAGCTATTGTAGCTGTTGTAATTGCGGACGTATGAGATCACCTATGCTCAACTTCGCCTGACGTTTTCTTTTATCTCGTTACGTAATTTGGGTGCCTGTAATTACGCCTTCAGCATACGGGTACCATGACATTCCCTGCTGAAAGTTGCATCTTGAATTTTCCAACGTTGGTGAACCTCGATGTATTCACTCCTTACTCTGTATTTTGGTCTCTACATCATAATTATGAATTCAGGACTAATCCATTGTCACAAATCTTGCAAGAGAATTTTCTTCGTAGTGTCTATATCGCGTTAAAAGACGACTGCAAATGTCTTTTCGAGTTTCCCCGT
Organism: Dermolepida albohirtum; assembly: GCA_031893035.1. NCBI lineage: Eukaryota > Metazoa > Arthropoda > Insecta > Coleoptera > Scarabaeidae > Dermolepida > Dermolepida albohirtum. The sequence goes on along the minus strand of JAVIWB010005887.1, from coordinate 640,246 downwards.
GTGCATCTGTTAACATTCGTGGTATTTATCTTGCAGACAATTCCTTCATGTTTAATTCGCAAGTAATTATATTATATACCACATGGTATGAGAGACCAGTATCTTCGACTAGTAATCTAATAGTCACACGTCGGTCTTGCAGCACGACATTATGGATTTTTTAACATTTTCGTAGCCACGGTTATGGCCGCTCCGCTTGCATGTTCGTCTGTACACGATTGTCTACCACATTTAAATTCACGACACCATCTTTTAACTATGTCATATAATACTGAAGATTCTTCTAATGTATCCACCAAATCATGATGATTTAGAGTTGGGGTCATGTTTTTTAAAGGCAAGTATTTAATCACCGCTAGTTGCTCGACACGGTTCATTTTGATACTGATATGTGATCCTCTCGACCTCGGGTATCTACTGTACGTACACTTTAATAGGTTTAGACTAGCAAGTTTGTAGTGTTAGTCTACATATAGCGGGTTAAGTTACGACTTGAAGATAAATAATTGTTTTGATTTATAAACTGATCAGGGGCGAAACAAAAGGATCAGCTCTCGTACAGCAAGAATACTCAAGCCTAGCTTCGTCGGAGGAGAAGATCTTGATCAATTCATCGTCGTTGTTAATTGTAATGAGAAACCATTTACTATATTGTATTCGTGTACTAAAAATAATCGTGGAAGTAGCTACTGAGCCACACTAATTTTATATGGACGTAAGAGAACTGTTGTAGAACGGTGAATGTCCAATTTAGTAGAATATATTAGACGTATTTTGCCAAAGTATCAAGAACCAGACAGTTATCGATTGTTAACCATCTAATAGTGGAATACTAAAATACTATATTAAAAGTATAGCAGTGTCAGCGAAGTAGGTAGTTGATACCTTGTAGGTTTTAAAAATCTTGTTTGTGTAATAAAGTGATACGTCACAAAATTGCACTGTATATAATAATGTACAGGATATATGAATGTAAATACTAAAGAAATATGTTTGTGATTTATTGTAATTAATCCTAAATACTTACTTCAAAAAAGTAAATGAATTAGATTCCGTGAATATTAAAGGTATTTATGCATAGTGAGAAATATTAAATTAAACCTTACATGTCATGATTATAATGTTATTTACGAGGGTAGTTGGGCTCGATTTTTTAAATACAAAGTAATTTTTATTTTTCAATACATTCTCCTAAAAGAGCAATACGTTTATTCCAACGGTGCTGCAGTGCCCTTATGCCATCTTTAAAATGCGATTCCGGAATGCTTGCAAAATACTCATTTACGAAGATGATAAGCTCGTCGTCAGACGAAAATTTCTTTCCACCTAGTGCCGTTTTCAATTTTGGAAAAAGGTGGAAGTCGGAAGGGGCTAGATTCGGCGAATAAGGCGCATACGGCACTAATTGAAAATGCAACTCGTGGATTTTGAACATCGCAATTGTGCTGGTATGCGAGGGAGCGTTGTCTTGATGAAACAGAATTTTCTTTTTGCCATTCCTAGCCATTTAGCACGAATCTCAACACTTAATTTTTGTAGAAGTTCTGCATAATATTGTCCGTTTATTGTGGCACCTTTCTGAAGGTAATCAATGAGCAAAATGCCCTTTGAATCCCAAAAAATTGATGCCATCACCTTGTTTGCCGATAAAGTGGTTTTCGCTTTCTTTGGAGGTGCAGAACCACGTTCTAACCATTGATTCGACTGTTGTTTAGTTTCGTATGCACTGTAGCGTATCCAAGTTTCATCGCAAGTAACAAATCGCCAACAAAAATCAACCGGATTCCGTTATAAAGGTCTAAACACTCATTGGAAATGCGCAAACGAGTGAACTTTTGATCAGTCGTAAGCAATCGCGGCATCCATCTTGCCGAAAGCTTGGAAAGGCCCAATTCTTTCTTTAAAATGTGGTGTACGCGTTGTGTTGAAAAATGTTTATCATGTCTGCTATCTCTTTCACTTTGAGTCGTCGATCTTGCGTAATAATATTATAGATTTTTATAATCATTTCCTTAGAAATCACGATTTTGGATGTTCCAGAACGCGCTTCATCAACACAGCTTATTTTACCACGTTTAAATTCATATACCCATCTACTTATTGTGGCGGATAATGGAGCAGATTCACCTAATGTTTCCCGTAACTCATCTTTTTCTTCGGTAGCTTTCATCATATTCATATTTAATCACCGCACGATACTCTGCTTTTTCCATTTTAACTAAATGATGTGTTGCTTCTTTTTCAATCAACCGTCAAAAATAAACTAATCAACCGATTTATCTAAATATCGGAATGTAAACATATAAATAGGCAATCTAAATTACAGTGCATTTGTTTTACCAATTAGAGCGCCACCTGTGTCATTCTCACTACTTGTCAAACTATCCTCGTATAATGATTGTACGTATAATACAGGATCATTCTTTTTAAATTGTTCGTAGTACATAATGAACTTAAAAGAGAATAATTATCAATCAGTATAATGTAGTTTTATAATTAGATCTTTCAGTGCTTAAATGATAATTAGTTGTGGATTTTCAAAAACATTTAAAAGAAGCGCCATTACAATAGATGGAATTCAATTTATTAATAAAGGAAAAATATTTATGTTAAACGTCTCCAGATATGTGAGAGAATTATAAAGAGATATTCCACTATGATTGAGTTATCTTCGAATATAAAGTTTCGTTTCCCTTCTCGTGTAATTTTGCTTCCTAAAAGGAAATTTCTTTGAATTAATTCAGGGAATTTGGAAAGGCATAAAAGTCTTTTAGATATGCCCAGGTTCGTAGAAGCAAGGCCAGAATTTGTTAATATATGATCAAGTAGATTTCGTCAAAGGCGTAGTGGAAGGACACGAAAATTGTTTTTTTTTTACAAAATTTAAATCTTTCATTAATATATCATGCTTATATTAACATTATTTCATCAGTTTTGTTCGAAATTATCCATGATACTTCGGGTAATGTATTTAAAAGACATTATTAGCTCGCGCAACAGCTTTTGTTATTATTTCTCGCATTTTAATTTCGAAATCGTACATACAAACACCCTATCATTTGTCCTTATTGTTCCAAATGAACCGTTTAAGCCGGACTATCATAACAACGAGCACAATCAACAATACTCGGGCATGATTGGCATGTTTTAAATATATGTTCCTTCAGTAAATTACACATAACACACTTGATGCGGCTTTTGTGCGACAATTGTTACTGTTGGCGGCGATGTTTTTTCGGTATGAAAAGCGGATTATTTTCAAGAGAATTTGTCGTCGTATGCGTCACGATTTTTCCCCGAAACAGGTGAACGAGTGAATTGTACAAAAGTTATGTATGCGACATACAAAAATGTAGCGCGAAGTAAAAGTGGCATGTTTAGGTGTCGCATACAATTTACTTATGTTAAGATGATTGGAAAAATTCGCTGGCGCCATTCAAACGAAACACGTAACACACTCTTTTTATTTTTATTGAATTCGAGTTTTGTGAAAATTGCATTGAAAGTGGATAAAGAAGATTAAGTCACGTGAAAAAGTTGCTATTTAAACGTTATTGGATTTAGAAAACTCAACTTCAGATCTGTTTGGAATTCAGTTTCATTCTTACTCTGGATTTCGTATAGTGATTGCTTTAATAGTCAACGTTTCGATGTTTGTACTATCATTTTCTTCATGACTTATCATCCTTATTCCTCTTCCTTTATTTGTGTTAAATCTTCACTTCTACGCAAACTACATGGTTGTTTGTTCCTCTCAGTATTACTAAGTTTTTAAGCCTCAGTTTTCATACATTTTTACGTACTACATACATCCCCCTACCTTTCGAATTAAAAAAGAATGAACCATTTTCTTACTAACGCATAGTTAAACGTTGATTAATAGTGCTAAATCTGTTCATGTCATCCATAACGAGATAGGCAACGACTAACAAATTATGGAAGTAAATTAAATACATTATTATAATCTCTAATCCCCAAATGTCTTATTTACCTATAGCTATATACACATAATATTCCCGACTAGACAAGAACTTGATTAAGATGCATTAGTCATTAGCAAAATAGTTGTTGTATTATTATTTGTATAGAACGTCTGAGCAAATTTTTTTCGGGAGGTTGTTCGACTGCTACAGTCCACAAGACATTGCAGTTTTATGTGAACTTCCGCAAAGTACCTACTGTACTCAATCCAGTATTTCTGTTCCCTGTACTAATCTAGACAAATCCAGAGCGGGTCGGCTGCTGTATGTTGTTAGGCTACCTTAGGTTGCTCATTGACAGCTTATCTCTTGTGATCCATTGTCTAACAGGTGCCTGGTCTATGAGATATTCTGTTCTTGTTCTAAGCTGGTTTCTTTCCAGCGAAATTATTTCCACAACTTGTGTTAATTAATAGAGTGAGCAAAATAGTCCATGAACCACAGTCGCGCGCTTAATAGCTAAATAAAATAAATATTTATATCATATGAAGGGTTTTCCAATAAGGACTTGACAAATTTTTTTCAAAATAAAATGGAGACCATTTGATATATTTCAAAAACTTTATTATCGGGTTGCAGTACAATCAAAACATTTATGCATGGAGCTCGACTTCGTTCATATGGTCACCGCGGGCACGTTTGCAGCGGTCGATTCGTTGGACCCAATTTTCGATGACTCGGCCACACAATTCGGCCGAAACGGCTGCTATTTCGCGTTCAATGTTGGCTCTGAGCTCTTCCAACGTTGTCGGCTTATTGGCAAGACCAATGACTTAACGTAGCCTCAAAGAAAAAAGTCTAGAGGCGTTAAATCGCACGAACGAGGCGGCCAATCGACTGGTCCATTTCTTGAGATAACACGCTCATCAAACTTACTCTTCAATAAATCGATTGTAACGTGTGCTGTGCGGCTTGTGGCACCGTCCTGCTGAAACCACATGTTTTCCAAGTCCATATCTTCCAATGCGGGTCAAAAATAATCGGTAATTATGGCGCGATAACGATTACCATTCACAGTAACGTGACGATTATCCCGGCATGCAAACCGCACCAAACAGTTATTTTCTGTGGATGAAGTGGTGTTTCATGAAGCACATGTGGATTTTCACCCGACCAATAACGCATATTTTGCTTATTGACGAACCCATTGAGCCAAAAATGAGCTTCGTCACAGAAAATGGTTTTTGCGATGAAATTGATCATCTTGGCGCATCTTTTCCAGAGCCCCGCTTCAATTCTTGAGTCGGCTTGATCTTGTATGGGTGTAAACCAAGACCCTTACGCAAAATTCGCCATAAAGTGGTCTGGACGATGCCCAACTCTTGAGAACGCCGTAGAATTGACTGATTTGGATCATTTGCTACGGACGTTTCAACGACCAACCCGTTATCTCACTGGCACGGCAACATCAAACAACGAATATGTAGACTCAAATTTTTGCACTAAACTTGTTACTGCCTGTTTACTAGTGCGAGAATTACGACCGAAAATCGGAGTTAACGTTCTTAAAGTAGCGGTCACCGACTCCGAATTTCTTTAGTAAATTTTTATAATTTGCAGACGTTGTTCGTTCGTGTACTTTACCATGATGAAAATGTTAAGTTTACTGAATAAATTGACAGTGACAGTTCGATGATTAGTGAAAAGGTGCGTTCACAAATTGAATTAAAATTTGTCAAGTCCCTATTGGAAAACCCTTTATAAATAATGAAACGTGAAATGCTCCTTTAAGCAATGGTTTCAGTGTAATCACAAATAGGATAAAATCGGTTACTATTTGAAGCATTAGATATGTTTCCACAGTTGTTTCACCAAATTTAGTTCGTCGTGAAGAAAAAATGTTCTTATATAAAGAGAACGACCGTTTTACATCTAGTGATGTAATATCTGCATAATTAAATTAATATTTGTTAATACTTAACGGATGTGTATACTCAGTATCACTACAAATTTGCTTTAGTACGGTAAAATCTTCATCTTTCTTTAATACACTATCGACTTTGGATATAACGTTAATATTTTTGTCGTCGCTGATAACATGTAGCTGTGTTTCTACAGTATCCAGTACGCGAACGAATAATTTTGTAATTTATATTTGGAAATTTACTTCAACTTCAGCATCTTAGAATTTTGGTTGACTTTCCTTGATAACAGTTACTTCTTTAGGATCAAATTGTAAAACTACAGACTTAGTTTTTAATCTTGTACGTAGACTTCCGCGGTCGTGGTCCATATTATCTGCTTCTGGGCTTCCGGGCTGGAAACGCGTCACTGGTATAACTGCCGACTTTTCGTACCCACTCGTATGGGACATTTTCAGGGCTCAAGTACTGCTACTGTCTGTTGCACTACAACTGAAACTTAATTTTTAAGTTTTTAACGATGTTTACCAGCGTAAGGAATCGGTTGTGGAGATTCGAGGATATTGGGATGTTGATTACGGAATTATCGAATACGTTAAGGAGTTTGAGGGGCACTGCTTTTGTGTGCGCTATTAAACCATTTACCTCCGAATAACAGCGTCGAGTTATTTCTGCCACAAGACGTAAAGCATGGATTGTATAAGTAACATGTAAAAAGTTACCACTGTCGTTCCTAAGAGACGGACTTACAGCAACCATAATTGTGGCGCCATCAATCATAAATATTAAGATTTAATCTCTAGAAAGTTCAAATTCTTTCAATGTATTTAACACAATTTTTGAAATGACTTAGGCAGTAAATTCTTGTATTCTTTTGAAAGATAATATGATTGAAGATAGTAATAGAAATTTTTTACAATCTGTCGTTTCGTCCGCGCATAAACATGTTTTTTATTTTCCAATTTCGATTTAATTCTATTTTTAATACGTTCCAGTAGATTGCAAAAAAGTTAGTAATGGTTTCGAACTGGGTAGTTTACGGTTCGCATATTTATTTCAGATACAACCATGCTCAGATGTATTAGACACCCCAGGTAAAAATAGTTAATGGTATTTACAGAAATGCGTTTTTGAATACCCTAGTTAATCCCCTATTGAAAAGAATAGGTGGAAAGGGGAAATTGTGGATTTTAGAAATTTAGTGTCATTCTAGCAGTGTGTGAGCAACGTGCTTTTGTGAGTTTGTGGTAGAGATCAATTAGATTATCCTATTTTTTCACGTTGTGTCAGCTATTTGTTGAAGAAAAATGCCTAAAACATGCGAGTTGTCGATAGGGGAACGCGCCCAAATAGTGTTACTGCATTCCCAGAAGTTATCAATAGCTGCAATTGCAAAAAAAAATGTTCGCGATGTGCAGTCCGTACAACCATTAGTCGCTATCAGGAGAGTGAGTCTTTTGTTAACAGACCAAAAAGTGGCAGAAAACCCTGTACCTCGATTAGAGAAGACAGAATTTTACAAAGACTGGCTCTCAGTGATAGGAAAAAATCGTCGAAACAGCTCGCCAGTGAGCTGAAACAGCGTTATCGCGTAACAGTTTCTTCGCAAACAGTGAGAAGGCGTCTCCAGCGTGCTGGTTTACGAGGGTGTAAAGCGCGATGTAAACCGCTTTTAACTGACGCTCATAAAAAGAAGCGGTATTTATGGGCCAAACAACATGAAAATTGGACAATCGAGAAGTGGTTGAAAATTCTTTGGTCTGATGAATCGAATATCGAGGTATGTAAGTACATCTTCATGACTAATATTCTTATCGTTGTATGCAATTCAGTCTACATGACATTAACCAAAATTAATCCTGTCTAAGTGCTAGCTTTCTTCTTTTGCCTGGCAGCTTTGGGGACTACCTGGGACGCTATACGTTCGGCGTAGGCAAGGGGAAGCTTATGAATCACAATGTATCATTCCCACAGTAAAATTTGGAGGTAATAGTATCATGGTTTGGGGTTGTATATCTGCATACGACATATGAAGTGTACCTGTGCGATGGACGGATGAATAGCCAACGATATTTAGTCATGTTGGAGGAAGTATTAGAACCGTCTGTGCTAAAACTATTCGACCAGGAGATTCCACAATGCATTTTTCAGCAAGATAATGCGCCCTGCCACAAATCGGGAGCTGTAATGCGTTGGTTCGAGGAAAACACAGTGGAGGTATTGGATTGGCCGCCACAAAGTCCCGATTTGTCGCCCATTGAAAATTTGTGGCGTATCTTAAAAACTAAGATCACGGAACATAAATGCCTGTCAAAAGCAGAATTATCAACAAAAATTCGCGAAATATGGGCTGCAATACCAGCGGCAGAGGGTTACAATTTAGTAGCAAGTATGCCTTGACGAGTGCGAGCTGTCATTAAGGCCAAGGGCGGAGCGACAAAATATTGATAAATTGTACTATGTTACTAAATAACACTTTGTACATAATTTTCACAACAGTTTTATTTTCCTCACCTCTCTTTTGACTAAACTATATAAACTATATATGTATGTATGTACATAAATTCGTAAGGTGTCTAATACATTTGAGCATGGTTGTATATTATTTGATAAACGAAACGGTCTTTTGTACATAGTCATTATTTTTCAATTATATTTTTAATTTATATAATTTTCAAATACCATATGCATCTGTATTCTACATTTATGTCCGTTATAGAATAAATAATTAGACATTTGTTGGACTAATGAGATTTGAAAAACGATGAAACGAACTCAGTCGATAATTGCGAGAGCTGTTTTGTCTCCACAAAAACAAAGAACTTTACCGTCATAAAGGCCACGTTTCGTTGAGTTTAAATTGTTCGCTTTGAATCATCTTCGTAGTTTAGCAGTTGTCTAATGGAATTGACGGCAGTTGACCATTTACGATATTCCATTGGTCTTTCGATAAAGGTTTGGCGAATGTAAATTTCTCGTTAATTAGAATTCATGTAATATTAATTATCAATTACATCGGCCATGGTCGGACATTTCTATATTATAAATTATCTCACTGTATTGATTATATTTAGATATTGCAAATAAATTGTTGATGACGGGATATTGTTAGATTGCATCTATGAAATTATGTACATATATACGTGTGTGTGCAATGAATTGCAATATTTTGGGTTGCGTAATAAGTTACACGATGTTTTTTTAATAGATGACCCCACACTGTTTGCAATTCCACCTCATGATTGGAATTTAAAAACTGAAAGTAAAACTTCAGTATATTTTGTTGTTTTTATTCAGGAAGACGAAAGAAATGACAGAATCTCAACTCGCAATATGCGTCTATGTGCTGACACTTATTGCATGGATAGAATACTTTTGGAATATAGATAAGATCTAACCAAGACTTACAATGACTAATTCTTCAGGGGTCCGCAGCAAGTAGTGAGTACAGAAATTGCTTAACGTTATCGTAGGAACATAAGGCGCAGCGTTCTTATATTTATCCTAGAAAAAGCGGTGGGAGAATCCGATCGGACGATACGTTAATGTCCGGGAAAAGTTAAAAAAAATATGTGATCACTTCTAAAGCTTTAAAGATGCAAGGAGAAGCTCCAAAATGTCCAGGTTTAATCTACGAAGATAAATGAGACTGAAGATAAACAGTGGAGGAAGTGGATCTGATGTTTAACAGAGGAACCCGATCTCTATTATATTAAATCTGTAATTATTAAAGCTAAAATGAGAAAGCTGATGCAGGAATGCTAAAATCCCTTAAAGGCTAAAAACGTCATAATTTAAGCCAACTTAAACAGGAGTATACGAAACCAAGATACTATAGGCAGAAATAAAAAGCATAATAGATATGAAAAGATCGTTGTGGAATGAAATTAATCGGTTTATCAAGTAATTATAAATAATACGATGATTAAATCTTGGTTGAAATTTGATAACGCATTATCACCTTTAACAGTTCAAAATCCATCATTTAATAATTGTAAAATAATCGAAGACAAAATGAAATGAATTTTTTTACTTCTCTCTTAATTATCTTAGAGAAACCTTTGAGATTAAATAATGATAACACAGATAATAATAATAATAGACAATGATAACTTTCTAATAATAACAGATGATAACTCTCTATTAGGAGGAATTCATTGCAGCATTCTTGTAACAGAAATTGCGCAGGAAGCAAAACAGGTAACTTAGAAAAACATAAAGTGGACGCTAACGTAGTCTGCTGCAAACAAATCATCGCAATCAGTTAACAAAGTATATTTGCAACCATAGAAAATAACGCATGTGGTTGAAAATGTCTTACACGATGCTTGTTAGTGTTCAAACTTTGTATTCGAAAAAGTACTGGCCTCAGCTGGGTAAATTGAACGAGTAACTATTACAGAACAGAACGAATTTGGCAAATAGGAAGAGCTTCTTTTCACTAAGAATGTGCTTTTTTGACTCACCTCGTTAGGGTGATCAAATAAAAGTGACATACTTTGTGTTGGAAGTCATGCAGCATCCACTATACTCACTCTATGTGACACGATTAGACTATTATCTCTTCAAAATCATCTGGGTAGTAATAAACTGAAAGACTTCTTGGACTACAAAAATTTCTACCGAAGCTTTACAATGATCTTACATGAAATTTGGCAAAATAAATCGAGGAAAGTACATACAAGAAATTCGTTCTTTACTTTTCAATACTTAAATGAATTATTTTTAAGGTTTGAATGATTTTGTTATAAAAAGTTGTAAATTTGTATACTGCTACATTAGAAGTACAGTAGCGTGAAGGCTGAAACATTTTATTGTGATGAATATCTCAACTTTTTTCGAAGCAGTAAACTCTAAAAAATTGGTATTTTTAATTTAAGTTCAATGAAAAGTTTTAAAAATATCATTAGCATAGATATTACGCCGATATAGTTATTACTTCAAAATAATCAATATTTAATTTAAATCTTTGATGAACTGTATGACATAGAAATCCACATCCAGTATCATCGTTATCTTATATAGGTTTACACCTTTGAAGCAAGAACCAGGCTATTAAAATAAATGTGTTTGGACATCTAACCATTCATCGATAAATGATAAAAAATTCGTCGATGTATAACAGGTATCTGAATAAAATATTGGTCAAAACTTATATAATCATTGAACAAAATTATTAAGATATCTTAAATAGACAAAGAAAGATCTAAATTAGTTAAATTAATATTTAATTTAGAAATTATATTTACGTAAACATAAGATGTTAATCCCTTAAGATTAGTAAAGACATGATTCTTGTTAATTCTTGCTGAATGCGTAAAAAACTTTCCGTTATTTAAATAAAAAGAATGTTGATATGTGAGTATCCCCCTCATAATCTGAATCGCTCCCAGACTTATTACATATGAAGAAAGTAGTATATTTACCTAATTTTAAAGTCATATGTTTAATCTAGTTTGCTAGCCTGTGCACTGTGTTTAATATAATAAATTCTTATATCGACCCAAGTCCTTGTAAACACTTTGTACCGAGAAAAATATTGCAATTGAATTTGATATACTTTTACACAAATATAAAGCTATTTAAGTGACGTTAATGACTAGTAGGTCTCAGTTCACAAATTTATAATTTAAAGTTTCCTGACTGTACACTATAAAGGCTCACTTAAAAGAACAATTTTAGCAATATTTTTTTTAAACGGATAGTAGTTTAGTCGAAAGCAGACGGATTATTCCGCTTCTAGGGTTCCCTAGTGTCCCTTCTTGTACAAGCCGCAGCACTTAATGGACACTCGATACTTTTAAAAAGGGTCAGTTTGCAAAATAATCTTTCTTTGGCGGAGATGGAATTGTGAATGACAAGTCATCTATTACCAACCCATTTCCATTGAAAGCCAAGTTGTCCAAGTGTCCCACTTTCTATGCCGAACGTGCTTCTGGATTATCTCTTTACACATGAAAATGCTTTAAAGAGATAGAGAAAGGAAATATTATAATAATATAGATTACTTTTTAATTTATAACATAAAAATGCGAGGCAAATAAATAACAGTTTTAAGAATTAATTTAAAATTAATGGCTTGAATTATTAGGTGTTTCGATTTTATAAATTGTTCCTTAAGAAAAAGTTTTTTTTCACTACGTTTCGTAGTTTATTTACTATACCTTCACATGTTATACATCAAAACACATACCCCAAATTTTTTTAATATTTATTTCTCTATGTATAGTACAATACATTCACCGTGAGTAATTTCGTCTCTCTGAAAGCACAAAAGTCGCCATAATGAGGCATTTTTATATTTGAAATGTTACGGTCATTTTGTCCCATTCATTACCGTTAACTTTTATTTTGTTTATATTTCATTCCAATTTTCTGTGTGTACCAGTCTAATCACTAAGGTTGATATATAACCCCTTTCCACATTAACTTTTGTAATTCTGTATACGCATTTCGAAAAGTTGTCATCATCAGCAGATAACCGCAAAGTGTCGCACCTGGTAAACCACGGCGAAAAATACATGTACGAAAACAAACTCCGTACGCGATCCACACCGCTGAGAACCTAAATGTACACTGAATGTTCGTTTCACAAGATTTTTCAAAATTGTTTTACTTAAACTAGGATGAATGACATTAAAAAAAGAACACGGACACGACCGATAAGTACCTGCATGTGATTTATTACAGTGTTCCTCTTCCTTTGACAATAAGCAGACCGAAAAGGGTCGTCTGGATCGGTCCAGTATCACTATTCACCACATGGCTTTTATTCTTTAAAATGTACATGCTTTCGTACGTGTCTAATTCACGATAATTATACACGTTCTTTATCAAATGTAAACAATCCGTGTTAACACTGTAGTTATTTTCTAAAACATGCCTTGCTATACCTGATTTTTCTGGTCTGTTGAATTTTATGTGCGCAAGGTGTTCTTTATATCGGGTTTCGATCGATCGTTTAGTTTGGCCGATGTATTGTTTACTGCAATCTAAACATTCAATTCGGTAGATTCCCAACTTTTTATTTTCTTCGATTTTGTCTTTCGCATTTCCTAAAAGGGTTTTGATTGAATTACTGGAGCGAAAACAGACTTGTAACCCGCGCTCTTTAAAAATACTATTTAAATTTTTTGTCATACGATGATAAGGTAAACATACAAACTGCTTTTCCCGATTGCTCTGTGGTGATAGACATGTGGTATCACGGATTGATTTTCTTATGTTAGTCTTTCTAATTAATCCATTGATTATTTCCGAATCAAAAGCATTGTGTCTCGCGATATTCTTAATGAAGTTCAATTCTCTTTCGTATCTTATATTTGTTAGTGGGAAATTAATCAAACGATTAATAAGAAAATTGAATATATGTATATATATGATTGAATGTATATAATACTGGTAAAAAAAGAACAATGCATTCAATGAAAGCTAATAAAAACAACATACATGGCCACGACAACGAATGCCGTAAGTACACAAAGCTTTGAGATTAAAGATGTTTGGCTCCCTATGATTCGAGTAAATATCAATCGAAGGCTTGAAATCTCAGTAATAGAAATAGAATAAAAAAAAAGTCTCAAGAACTTCAAAGTATAAATATTTCGCGCCAATAGAACTACATAAGACATGCGAATTACTAGCTATAGTGACGAGTTTGCCAAGAAGCAGTTCTTATTACGACTACTCAGAAGACAACGGTAGAGTAACTGCCGAAATGTCGGAATCTTAAATTCTACAAATGATGGAATCAGCTCAAATAACAACTCGAGTTAGTATAAGGTCCCGTGTATGTGGTATGGTTTGTTAGACTTGGTTTTATAAAATATTTCGCGATTTATAGTGTAGTACAGTTATTAGAATTAGCATTAAACGGGTTTGAACATGCTAATACGATCTAAGTTATTTTTATCTAGTTGATATTCACTTTGGCAACATTTATTTGTTAAGGATAGTTTCTTTTTCGATGAAACAAAAGTAATAAAGTATAGAGAATAGAAAATACTACATGACTTTTCTGACAACCGAATAAAACTTTTGCACAATATTTACTGATGATAACAACTTCGTGTTGTTTAAATGTGGTTTTTGGACAAAAAGGCAAGCAGATACAGTTGAAAGTAACTTGTTCTATGAAGAGATTTTATATTAATTAGAAAAATATTTGAACAAGATAATATCAAATGTTGATTGTTCTTACTTGCGAGGGTAGCCCTTTATATTTCGGGAACTGACAACACTGTTAGTGTTGCCTCCGATCTGATGATGGCATAGTGAAGTTTTTCATTTTGACAATATATTTACCTTGACAGTTTTATTATCTGGTCGCTATTTCTATTATTGACAGTAACTTGAAATTTTTATGTCAGCGAAAAAAAATGGAATTAATTCGTGAACATTTTCGAGCAATTATTTATCATAACATTCGGCGTGGATTATCTCAACAAAAATGCATCGACGGGTTGAATTCTTTACATGGTGATGAAGCACCATCGAAAACTACAGTATATCGTTGGTATAGTGAATTTAAACTTGGACGGCGTTCGTTGGACGATGAATTTCGTGAAGGTCGTCCCATAAATGTTGTTGTGACGAAAAACATTAATGCATTGTCTGAATTGATAATGTACGACTGTCATGTGACATACCGTGAGATCGAGGCATCTCTAGGTATTAGTAACACCAGCGTGCATATGAACATTTAGCCGTTAAGAAGCTATGTTCACGTTGGGTACCACATAATCTGACAACCACTCAAAAAAGGACTAACGTCCATTGGTGCCAAGAAATGTAGAAAAAATTCAATGGCAGTGCTTCAAAGAACATTTACAAAATCGCCACTGGTGATGAATCTTGGATCTGTACGTATGAGTCCGATAGTAAACAGCAGTCGATTGCGTGGGTATTCCAAGATGAGCTAAACCAACAAAAGTTGTTCGCGCTCAAAGCACATCAAAACAAATGGTCGCCTGTTTCTTCGGAAAAAAACCGGTCACGTTACAACCGTGCCTTTGGAGAGTTGTAGAATGGTGAATTTCGAATTGTACACAACTATTTGTTTGCCAGAAGAAGAAGAAATAACGAAAACAAATCGAAAACGACGGATCATTCTCCACCATGATGATGCGAGCTCTCATAAGTCGTTTCAAACAATTGAATATTTGACCGGGCAAAACATTGAATTGATGAGCCATCAGCCGTACAGCCCTGATTAAGCACCCTGTGATTTTTTTGTTCCCACATGTGAAGGATAAACTTCGTGGTTAACGGTTTTCTACGCAGGAAGAGGCAGTTGAGGTATTCGAAACTCATATTCTGGAGTTGCCGCCTTCACAGTGGCAGCAATGTTTTTCGCATTGGTTTAAACGAATGCAAAAGTGCATTGATTTTCAAGGAGAATATTTTGAAAAGAAATAAAACTATTTTCGGAAATAAAAATTTTTTTTTTGTTAGCTATTCCCGAAATACAAACGGCTACCCTCCTATTATTATAATTGTGTTCGTACACAATTAAATTTATGGTAATTAGAATATACAATCCGTTTACCAAACATGTGGCAAAAATTCTGGGAATTATTCCTAGAAGTCTACAATCCAAATTATCTAACTTTAATGTTTCTCACAGTTATAAACATGCTTGCCCCGCGAAATTCTTTTCTGTAGATAAAGAGGCACCGATAACCAGTAAACACGACAAATCATATCTATTTTACTACTCAATATTTTGAAATTTACTACGTATATGCTTAAGAAATAAATTATTCGAATTTACATATATTCAGTTGAAATCAATATCTAAAATAGGTAGTTTTTGTTTCAATATAGAAATAAAGTTTTCATTTGAATTTATTTTAAAGTCCTTCTTACTCTAAGACCTACATTCTTAGTCGAAGCGTTATTAATTAAGCTAATTTAGATCTTAATTTACCTTCGTTGCCCTAATTTCTAACCCTTAAAAGAGTGCTTTTCTGCAAATTAAGCTGACTCAAAGATTAATTAATTTTCAAGTCAACAGCAATTGCTTGCACCGCGCTAAACAAATAAGGGAAACCCTTTTTCTCTAAGGAATGATGGAAGAAGTACAGAATAAGTATTTTGTGAAAAAAATCAGCAATTCTTTTGTCAGATAAGAAAATCGATAGGTTCTCAACTTTACTCTTGTCGTAATTCAAAAACTGCTATTTGATATATTATAAAGAATCATTAAGAAGAGTTCAAAGACATTATTAATGACCAAAATTGTTTGAAATAATAATTCGGTCGGTATTTACATCGTTCTCCACATTTACCTAAAGGAAGTTTGATTTATGATTTTGATAGTGAAGTCTTTTAAACATGAAAAATGAACTAAATTTTTGTCTCGAACCTTTCATATAAAAAAACCTTAAAACGACTTAGACAATGGTTATTATTGTAATAATATAATTTATGGAATATCTAAAGAAATTTACTAATACTAAAATACGTACCATTGTTATGGCAATAGAAACACCAAATAATAATGTATAATATTTACCTGTTTTGTAAAGCGAAAAGTGGTTTCTGGAGAGTGGTCTCGAATTCGAACGCCTAAGTTTGATGCGAAAAGTTCGTGGTGACTTACTATTGGCAGACAGAAAAATTATATTGTTAAAAAATGTTAAAAGGTTAACAGGAGCTATCAGAAGCAATAAGATACTTGTGTCAACAAGAATAATTAAAACCAAAAGAAAATATCTTTTTTACGGAAAAAAATATTTCTTGGTTCTATCATGGAGACTATAGCGATTGAATAACTAAAGTATATATATATATAAAGTGTATCTCTATCTAATCTATTAAGTGTAATCACAATCTATTGGAAAATAGGTTCTCTTTCCAACATACTCAAAGTTACATCGACTCGTAGATCTGCCCAAGCAGTCTATTGTTGGCCCTGCATATCGTTGTTTATCGGTCTGATCAGTTTTTAAAAGGCAGTCGTTTAGAATAGGACATGTCGATTGTCGCAATTGTATGTCAAGATACGCGTGTTCTTTTTTATATGAAAACCGCATTGTTATATGCCCAAGGAAAAAATTATTTAGGAAACAATTATTTTTTTAGAACTTTCCATCATTTATTCGATTTCTTTCAATTTTATTTAAAGTTTATATGTACTTTCTGCTTCTGGGTTTCCGGGCAGTTTCAGCGTAGTAGTTCAGTCCTGAAGATGTCCCATACAAATGGGTACGAAACATCGGCAGATATACTAGTGACGCGGTTCCAGTCCGGAAATCCAGAAGCAGATAGCATGGACCACGGCCGCGGAAGTCTACGTACCAAATTTATATGTACTTTTCCGATGATTAAATTTATTTCCCTTAACTTTAAATTTTATATGTACATAGAAACCTGTTCTTAAGTTTTAGAATTTCAAATTAGTTAATTTTATATCATTGCAGAATCTTTTTTGTTTTCGTTGCAATAAAAATTTACTCTTGTTAAGTTTTACAAATTTCGAAGATTTTTTTATTATTCGTTTATTTACTTATTGTTCTGAAGTTATCATAAATGTTATCACTAGAACATTTATCACTGAAATTATCTAATGCTTCAAAGATAACAATAATTATGTAGAAAATGAAAAATCTCTAAAATCAGCTACGCAGTAAATTGTGCTTCTTCAGTTTTTCGAAGCTATTGTATCCTATTTCTTTCAATGTATATTTTATGCCCTAATTAATTAATGTTATTATATCTATAAACATCATAAATTACATAATTCGTCAGACATACTTATAATATTATATAAAATTCATATCACTGTCGTCACGAGAACTCGATGTATAGCATAATGTAACTCCGCCTTATTACAACACGAGGAGTAGCATAACGTAACCTTGCCTTATTACAGTTGACTAGCTACTTCAAATTTATCTGCCCACTTATTAAAATTTTTCGCTGTTACTCGATACTGACACTAATACAAAAGGTATGAAGTAGAATGGAGCAACGAAGTTGTGGTGAGTGTACCTAGGAAAGCAAAAAAGGGAGAATGCAAAACTGGCATAGAGCGACATTACTTGACATTGCTGTATAGTACTATATATTAATAAAACCATAAGATACAAAATACATAAGAGGATAAGTACAGTTACATAGTGATTTTCACCTTCGTCCCAAATTTCGTGAACCTCACTGTATGAAATAATTTAGTATCTTAAGCGTATGTAACTACCCCTTCAAATTTCCAATCGTTTATCAATTCATTGGAATTGCTTAAAGCATAATTTCCATCAAATCTAATTTGAGCCCTTGTTTTGTAATTAACTAATTAAAATTGACTTAAGTCATTTTTATTATTTTTGTGTTATCATTAGTTAGTAATAAGTAAGTTCTGTTTCCAACTAGGTAACGCTGCTATTTCATTTAATTATGTGTTAATTAGAGATTTTGATGTCATTGAACATTGTCCAAAAGATCGAAATATCTTCCGCTAGGTATCACTAATTAATCGTCTTTTACAAAATGAATACTTGGAACAGGATGTACGACATTTTATCGTGTATTTTTTGTGATTTTCGTTAAGCTAAGGGAACATTCCTAACGAGCGATCGTAGTGTGTACACGTTTGTAGCCGCCTTTCTTCATGATGATTTAATTTGGGTTACTACTGGGAAACGTTTATTCCCTTGACTGTTATCGGATCTTGGTTCACCTAAATTTAATTTCGTCAAAAGTTGAATTAATTTATTAATTGAAATATTAGTGTTGTGGATATATCGCCACCATTTTGTACTACGCTCATATGAGAAAATCATTTTACAATCCTCCACGATAGCTGAGGTAGGATTATTAAGTAGTTATTTTGTTTGATTATTTTCTATCTTTTTCTTGTGTGTGTGGGTAATTTTGATGGAGTCTGTGGTTGATTAACTTCATCACTGAAGGTTGATATATAACCCCTTGCCACATTAATTTTCATATTCTGTATACATATTTCGACAACTAAGTTGTCATCATCAGCAGATTATTAAACAGTGTCGCACACTGTTTAATTCACCAATACTCTAATAAATAACAATTTTCCAAATATAATGTTCAATATATCATAGACCGACATCTTAACCCCTGATTTCCACAACCCAATTCTCCTCTCTAAAAGCCATTTATCCTATATACAAGATATCATTGACCGCATCAGTAGAATACTTCTTAAAAACATTAAAATCATCTTTAGATCCCTTTCGAAACTTTCACATCCATTTTTCAGTAAAAGACCACTATTCTCTAGAAGCACCTAGTGTATAGATAATTCTTTGAAACGAAGCGATCTGTCATTACTCGTGTTTCAGAGTATGCTGCTACACGTAGTTGGTTCTGCACTTGCTGAACATAGGCTTGAAACGGGATATCATATCCAACATTTCTGCTAAGATCCTGTCCTGAATTAGTCTTTACCATAGTCGACAAATCAGAGAATCTATAGAAATCTTCAAACATCTCAATAACCTAAAACGTGATGATGGTTACCCCCTACACGGGTAATTTTGTATCTCCAAACAACTCAACTGTAACTGCAATTCTTCACTGATCCGTGACCAACAAAATCCCTATACAAGCCCATCCGCTACATACACCAGTTTCGGTATAACAACTAAAGCAGTAGTGGTAGCTAAGTCTGAAAGACGCCTTATGTATGTGGAGACGAAACATCGGCAGTACAAGTAGTGAGGGCGCGGTTTCAGTCCGAAAGCCAATAAAGTAAACATAGTTGACGTCCAAAATACGTGTTTGTTCTAGAAATGATTAAAGTAAGTACATAATGTGGTTCTTAATGACTGGCGAATAAAATTACACGAAGTTAAGAGATACATTTTACATGGATAATTGGATTCGTTTCTGCGTAATGAACTGAGTATAAAATAATTATGAAAAGGGTGGATACCACATTTGTTGACTGCGCACCGCGAATGAGATCGCATTTTATCCCTTGAGATGGGATCTGAAAGACTATTGACTCCGAATAATAACGTATGACAGACCTGGATATGCCATTACACAACCGTGATGAAACAACAATCGAAACAATGAACTGAGACTGTCCGTGTTCCGAAGAAGCCACAATCCGTACACACTGGGATTCTTCTCGTCGAATATTGTCTTTTAGTTCAACGATGCAATACAACACAAAAGATCCTAGATAAACCAAAAAACGGTTTTTTGTCTTTCATACAATCTGCGAGCTTATTTGTAAGATACGAAAGGAAACGTTTTAGCCTTTTTTATATATTTCGAACAGTTTCATAAAGTTTGATTTTCTGTAGTAATGAAAAGACTTGACAATTGGTGAACTAAATGTAATAAGTTATAAAATGTTGAAAACAAATTAATTTTGTCTACAAAATTCGTGTTTTCTTGTCTATGTTCACTAATTACTTATTCGCCCTCGTAGTAATGAGTGCTAGTTTTTCTACAGATGGCACACATGCAATAGAGTAATAGAATAAACGGAAAGCTTTTAATTAATGTAAATATATACTGAGGCAGCTACCAATTACGAATGCTAAAAACGTTTCAGTACACAACTCGATGAAAAATTTAAATTCATAAGGATTAGTTTCGGCGTGGTGGTAAAATATTGCGAAAACTTGTAGAATTTTAACACGACTTCTTAGCTCAGCAAATATTGAAATTTTCAGCACGATCTCGTATGCTATTTTTGCAATATCCTCACATAATACCCAGCAGTAATATGGAAAATTTGCGGACAAGAAAATGTATCTGCATTACTTACCCAAGAGCGCCATTTAAAACTACAATTTAAAATTTATAATAACGGACGAACGGGATTCGTAATACAGGGCCTCGTAGACTTTGAATAACGTACTTATGTTGGAAAAGAAAAAGTTTTACCCGTTCCTCGTTATACTTATGTGTTCTCTAATTTTGTATTAAAACTTTGGGCAACGCCTTAAGCGGCATAAAAAGAAATGAGAAATTAATTTTAAATTTAAATTTGTTTTAGTCATTATGAATCTTACAAATCTATGCGTAGTTTTAAATAAAACAAAATCATTAAATAATCAATATCTTTTTATACGAATACTTATTCTTTTTCATTATTTTAATGAATATGTTAGGCGTACTTACTTAGTTAACTTACTTTTTTTCGTTTTTTTGACTGCTTAATTTCTAATTTTTAGTTTATTTTTTTGGGTGTTGGACCTTAATTTATTTCATCTTTCATTAAGATGCAATACACTGTTTTTAACTGTGTTTAATAATAATAATTTTTCTTTGCTAAGTCAACAAAAACGTTTGAATGCACCATCAAGGACGAGACCAAGGTCTCAGGTGTGTGAAACTCGCACCCACGTACTTCAGGATAGCACCCTGTAATTAGCCTTAATTGGCTACCGCCGTTGCTTCTGTCCCACTTTTCTTTATTTTCAGTATCACGAACTTCATATCCAAAAAACATTATTTCTCTTGTTCTCAGTTTTGCTAAGAATGCATGAGGAACTCGTATCCGATGAGGAACTGGGTAAGGTAGTAATTTACCTCACCGTGGTCGCGGTCTATCCAACCTATGATGTTATGGATCAACCTTTACCGTCGTCCACCATCCTCGCGCTTTATTTCGCCAACGTTCTTGCCACTTCAGTTGAGTGAACGCTTCAGCTTTCGCCTTTAAAAGTAATAATAATAATAATTGTTACGTTACGCATACATAATAATTTTTTGTAATAGAACAGGTTTTTTGAATTAATTTATTTTAATTTAAAAATAATTCGATTTTGAATTTATAAATTATTATTTATTTTGACTTTGTGCTATATACAAATGCAGGAATCTTTTGTTTTCGTCACGTACGGCCAGGCTGTAATAAAACAAATCGTCGTCATTTACTAGGAAGCCGAATACCTAGAACTTTACAAACCTTTTCTTGGAATAGTCTTAGGAACTTTCCATTGACTCACATTCAATATTAATTGTATAGCATTGATTTCTAAATGCAATTAGAGATTCAAATATTAATCCTTCTTTTTTTCGCACAGAATGCACGTCTATTATTAAGTCTAGATATCTATCTACTTGGTACTTATACCTATATTGATACCACACTTTTAATTTATGCCAATTTTTTAGCGCGTCTAATTTCTAGCATGCCTATTTTCTCGTGTCATTCGTTAGTTCTAACATGACCAGTATCCTGTCCTTCAGCTTACCACTTCTTTTCTTAAAAGTCCTAGCTTGTAAGAAAAAGGAGGGACTCCTACCATAGCCATGACCAAGGCTACACACATTACTCCCGCGAGCTTGTGTAGTTAAGTTTTAATGTAGCGTCCACGTGTTTATTTTGCGACCGCAAAATATGCATAGCATCCTGACTCAGGATATATACACACACGAACACGCAAGTATCTCACGTATCATTCGATACATATTTTAATCTAATCCTTCTTATATTTTATTAGAGAGCTGCATATCTCTAAATTTACTTTTATTACAGCTTTGCCATTACGCTTATCTTGTTTTATTTGTTGCTTATCTTATTAATTATTTTCGTTTAATATACTCAAGTTTAAAGAATTAAATTAAATCAATGAATAGAATTTTAAAGGCAATTCTGTCGTTTTATTTTCACTAACATTTTTTTTTCAGCTTGGCACACGTCGTGGACTTTTGATGCTCATTGTAATTAATAATTATTAACTCCTGCAATTTCTTTGTTATTTGCACTTATTAGAGCGCCTCAACTAGCCGGACAGGCGTTCGTAATAAATTTACTACCCATCACGTGTAAATAAATATTTTTTATTAAATAATTTTGTCTTTATTATTTATTTAGATTAATTAAGGGCCCCTTAACACCAACACATAACACATACCCAATCGAGGGGGTAATATAATAATAATAATCTTAGTTGCAATGATGTCTAGTTGACACATATACTAGGTAGTACACATAAAATACGAAATTTTATAATTTTAGTAATATAGTATTAGTGTTTGGTAACAGAAAAGCGATAGGTGTCGGGATTCTCTGTGAGTATTGGTTTGACTTCCAATGTATTTTTTGCTTGAAACTTAAAATTTTTAAATTTTAAAATTTTACATGCTAATTTGACATTAGTTGTCGACATACATAAGAAACATTAAAAAAGCTTCAGATGTGCGAAATAGGGATCAAAAGCATTGTGAAAATATTAAGCTAGATTTTAACCTCACCGAACTGCAACTAGGAGTTGAACCGGTTAAACGTCTTTTGACTGAACAGCACACGACTACTTAAACTGGAAAGGTCCGGCAATGCACTGGTTTGAATATTAATGTTATGGGTTGCTACTTCAAAGCTACAAGCTTAGAATCTAAACTGCTCAAAATAATTAGAGGATATTTGAAAAAATAATAATAAAATAAATGAATAATATAAGACGCAAATATTTGCATATTGCAACTGTAACGCTTTTAAACAAGAAACAGAATACATTGACAGGTTTCAACTTGTACAACGCTTTGGTGCGACCATCACTACTTGAAGGTATAATAGCGCGTATGCGAGCGATCTCGACTACAGTTAAATTTCGCCATTTTCTGTATCATAGTTAATTTTTTAATTTTAATTACGGACAATTATGGAAAGGCAACGCGTTTTGACTCACGCACAGGCATGAAGAGGCATAGGTCAATTTGAAGGTGAACGCAGACAGCAAGCTGTTGCTGAAGTTTTTGTAGTTAGCCAAAGGGTGAATTCCCGTTTGTGTTCGGTTTTTAGAAACGAGAGATGTACAGAGAAGACGAAGATAAGGATGCCCAGCATCTATAACACCAAGAGATGATCGATACCTAACAGTATTTGCACGCAGACACCGCACTCATAACGCAAGATAGTTTAGAAGTGAGCTTGCTGCTGTTACGTGAAGAGTGATATCAACTCAAACAATAAAAATTCGTCTTCATAACGTTGACTCGTATACTCGAAGATCACTAGTATGCGTTCCAATAACTGTTCTTCATAAAAGGTCGCCAATAATATGGGCTGAGCAGCATAGAAATTAGAATCACGATGACTGCGCACAAGTATTGTTTTGTGACGAAAGCAAATTCACCTTAAAACCAGATAATAGGGATATTTTAATTCGACATGAACCTGGAACACGTAATCATCCACAATTTGTTCGAGAAAGGCCGCAATATGAAGGTGGGAATGTAATGGTATGGACTGGGATAAACGTAGAAGGTTATACAGACCTTTATGTGATACAGAATGGCAACCTAACTGCTCAGAGGTATCAGGATGAAATTTTTAGACACATTGTTCTTCCGTACGCTGACGCTATGGGTGAAAGACTCATTTTAATGGATGGAAATTCTCGTCCATGTCGAACAAACATCATGAACAACTGGATTGAACAATTGGGAATCAGTAGAATGGACTGGCCAGCAAATTCTCCTGATAGTAATCCTGTCGAAGTTCCTGAGGAACTTTAACGTCATATTTCATGGAGATCATACACATTATTAACAATATGTTTTTCGTCATTTTATCAATAAAACTTCTTATAAAGTCTCATAATTGTTTATTCATTTGATGATATTTATTCAAGCGCCTTAGTAGCTTTATTATATGCACAAGCAAGTTCAAAAGTGTCAATGCGTTCGGTTCCTTATTTAAAAACGTAGTGTAATATAAAAATATTTGCGAGGTGTTACATTCTTTATTTATTTATTCTATTACCATTTTTCCAAATATCCCCTAATTATTTTGAGCAGTG
This sequence comes from Dermolepida albohirtum, assembly GCA_031893035.1. Taxonomy (NCBI): domain Eukaryota; kingdom Metazoa; phylum Arthropoda; class Insecta; order Coleoptera; family Scarabaeidae; genus Dermolepida; species Dermolepida albohirtum. The sequence continues at coordinate 615,661 of JAVIWB010005887.1, read as the reverse complement.
TATAAAAACTGGATATAGATCAGAACTTCATGAGCTTTTTTTAAAGATATACACAAAATTTTCAGAAATCGTTACACCACAAAGGATAGTTGATCAAAAAAGAGTCATAATCACGAAAAACTATTAACTGACGGAAACGTTAAAAGAATAAAAGTAATGATGAGAATAAAATTAGGAATTAAAAGTCCTAATTTTGATTATCAAAATCAAGTTAATACCCGGCAAGCATATATTGAAATTCAAACAACTATCGCCCCAGAAATTATCACTACAACACAACAGTTCACAAAGAAATACAAATACATACTAATACCTACACGAAACAACGTATTAACGATAAAATACAATTAAATATCTCGAAATGGAAAAATATTAATCCAATAAACGGATCATCATCAGTTGAACTAATATTCAAAAAACACACCCCATTTAATTAAGACTGTAAATGCTCAACTGGAAAATTATTCACAAGAAGCGAACACGTTAGTAAACCTTCATTTACTGATTTACGCAGCTGCTATTACTGTTATAATATGCAATGAGCAAAAGATCGAATACTAAGATACGAAAAACTTTTACAAGTAAGTAAATTTAATTAAAATCCTTCACTTTACCAGCTGTGGATGTATGGTTATCTTATGACAAATAATTGAAATGAATAGAGAACACGTTTTCCAAAATTATTTACTATAGATGGAAAGGTGTAACCCTAAATGTAAATTATTGAAAACAATTTCTCTACATTTCACTTATCTGAATTTTCTCATCAAGGAAAAAACGCAAACGGTCTCTACTTATTTGAGGAACCTTAACGTCGTATTCATCGATCGAACGGAAAACCTCTTATGCCTACGACTGTACACATGCTGCTCGAACATCCAAAATTTCTTAAGGGAACAATGAAAATATTTACTTAGGCATTCCCGAACAATTAATATTGAAAGCTCCATTATTGCGAAACAGAACAACACATAACCAATTTAATGACCGCATATACGATAACACTGTTCCATTTAATTAATAATTTCTAACATGCAATTTGCGCCGGCTCCTCCGCCATTTAATGTGTATGTGTGTAGCTGCTTTTACTAGTATATACGCATGCAGGTACACGTGCACATCTGTACTTTAGATCTAATTTATCTTTCCGATGGATGCGCTTGTGCAAAACATGATTACCACACTTTAATTTCTTCATAAATATAGTTAAGTTGAAATTAATTTCGAACCTATATGTGTACATTTATCGAACACGTTGAAAGTAATTGAATTATAAATATGACGTAGCATGGCATAATTGAATTTTCGAAGTATCCATACGATGTAGTGGTATAACAGACATAAAAGGATGATCCTTAATTTCATTCTTTCGAAACTCCAATAAAGTCATCTCATTATATAGTAAAATTGAAAAGGGTAAAGATATTACTTCAAAGTGCATAGGAATATAAGACGTAAGATATTAGATACTGAGCAATTTCAAATTGCGGTTTTAAGAAGAATTAAAAGCATGAGGAGGTTCTTTTTGAAACATAATAGAAAGTATAGCACATGTGGCAAAGTGGGTAAAGTAATACAGAAATGTTTATAAGCAAATGAGCTTGTAGCTCAAGCTTAATAATAAAACTATTTTTTTAAATTAACACCGTAAAAGAAATAAAAGTTTTCGTTTACTCTGTTATACAAGATTATGTCGGATAACTGTAAAGATAGAAACTGGAAGAAAAGCAGTCAAGATCTCGCTAATAGTTTGCACCTTAATATGGGTTTGGCTGGGCTTCTTCAGAAATACTAGTTCCTGTGCTCACTTACTAGCTGTTGATCACTGTGGGGTTTAATGTAGGTGAATTAGTCTTTGAAGGACAAAGGGCGAAGACGGTGGGGACTAAATAGATGATTGAATGGTTAAAAGAAATTTAGTACTCTTTGTAAATAGACAATAGGTCAATATATATAAAATTTAAGGAAACAATCTAGTCCCGTATTTAATTACAATTGATGAAGTTTGGATGATTATTAATAATAATAATAATATTCATAATAAATATATTCATACAATCGACTACAATTAGAGCATGAGATATATCATACATTTTAAAACTAATTCCAATCCACAATGATTGTATACATAGAATTATATATTACATTTAAATTTAGAAAATTTAAGCTTCAGGATTGTTTAAGTACTCTTTAAGTGAATAGTAACACTTGGAGATCTATAAGGGTCTAATATTATTTTTAAATATTTGTCCTGACATCGGCTTAAAACTCTTAGGACGTTTATTAGATCGATAGCTAGATAATGTTCTTTCCCTCAATGCAAGTATAGGTTGAGATACTTCCAAAATATGCGAATTCCGGGTGTCATAGATGAAATTTGCTTGATTTGCGTATCTGATCAATATTATTAATGATATATTAGTAATTGAAAACTGAGCAAACTTGCCAATGTCATGATATTTGATTCTTCAACAAGTTGTAGAGCATTATTTGCCTTGTCTGTCAGCACCCATGATAATAAGTATAATTCAAATCTCAACTCTTATTTAAGGCGTCATATTCCAAAGCAATTCATATCTAACTTGTTACTAGCATTAACGTGGTTTTTCCAATTACATATAGAATCAACTATCGGCTCCAAAAACCTCGGGGAGTCTACATGTTTTGTATTATTACTTGTTGCTTTAAACTTTATAAAACTGATTTTCTTACCGTTTTTCTCTATTTATTATTATTATATATTATTATTTATATTAGTTAACTTCGTATTTGCCTCACGACTAATGCCAATTATTGATATATAAAATGTAAAGTAGAGGACTGAGTACTCTACCCTGGGGAACGCCAAACGTTTGCACATAAAAGTAATAGAATTAAAATTTGTGCATAATCCTTCAAAAACGTTATATTTTGCAAGATTTTTAAGCGTTGAACACCGTCAGCTCAACTTATCAAATTTTTTTCTTAGTCAAGTCATCATTGTACAAAGGGTACTAGGAAAGTTTTGCAATACAGCTTTGTTTATTTAATTTTTTCAACGTAATTTCTTCTACCCTCAACACACCTCTCCATTCTCCGAAAATAATCTTTAAGCCAGTTCTGTCAAGTTTCACTAGGGAGTAAAGCACACTCATTGTCCCAAGTTTGCAGAAGGTCCTCATCATTGGAAAACCGCCTTCCTTTTAGCTTCATTTTCACATACGGAACAAGTGCAAAGACGCAGGGAGCAAGATCTGAACTATAGGGAGGGTGCTCGAGAAGTTTTAATATTGTCGCGGTCAAATATTCGGTGATATTCGTGATGGAGAAACCAGGTGTCTATTCTTTACTTTGGCCGCAGGTTCTTCATAGATCCAATGACTTTAGGCAGGCACTGTTCAGTATATCACTTAGCTATGGCTGTCTTCTATGTGTCCAAAATGACGCGTTCCACAATTCCACTCGATCTGAAAAATACAGCTATCATTTTCTTCTTTACCGATCGGGATTTTCTGACAACTACGAGTGTGTCCACATCATCAAAGGCCCAAACTTTGTTTTGTGCTTTGGTCGGCACATCGTAATAGTACAGGCAAGTCTCGTCACCTATCACTATGTCGTTCACATACCGAGATTGTCAATTATTAAATTTTTTAGCATCTCCCGGCACCAAGTCACACGTCGTGTCATCTGCTCTTCAGTCAGTCGATGCGGCACCCAGAGAGAACAAAGTCTCTTCACGTGCTAATGATCATGCAGAATCGAACGAAGTGCTAGTGCATTTAGGTCTGTAGTGCCCACTATCTGTTGGTAGGTCACCCGTCTGTCCTCGCCAAGCATTTTCCTCACAGTAATAACGTTTTCCTCCATAACTGACGTTCGTGGCCTTCCCGGCCTCTCAGCATTCTCCACAGTTAAATATCCCCTTTGTATTTGTTTATACCACCTGAATATCGTTGTGCGATATAGACAAACATCACCTAGTGCAAGAGTCATTTCTTCGAAGCACTAGTCTACGTTTAAACCACGCACGAAATTATAACGCAAAACTGCCCTTATCTCATTTAATGAACACGGTGCCATCGCAAGCATTTTACACTCTCACTGCTAATGAATAAATGAGCCCATCGACATGGCGCGGCGGCTATTATGCACGTATGAACATGTCTCAACATGCAGCAACAAGCAGCTTCCTATGATTCATTGTTGCGTCATATTGCAAAACTTTCCTAGTACCCTTGGTATAGGTCACACTACGTGTGAACTATATGGGTTATAGACTACCAACGGTATTGTTATTATTCATAGATCTCACAGAAACCATTTTTGATATCTTTTTCTCTTGTAATATTATTAGTATGTGGCTAACAATTGAATAGATACTATGATGGGGCAGATATTTCGTATAGGATATAGCGTAGTGACGTATTTCTTAATAAAGGAGGTTCAAATACTGTCAACTTAGCGGTTTGATCGTGTATATGGAAATTGTTGTGTCCGTATTTCGCAGTAAACAAATTGATTATAAGGTATATAGTAGGAGAAGTAACCATGTTCTGACCTATCGTTCGAAGCAGTTATACTAGAATCCGCGCTTCAAAGTACCCTTTTTAGAGTTGTTGAAAATTTACGGCAGTATGTGTTCACATCATTGTCGCTCAAGTCGAAACTTTGGATTTCAATAATAATACAATTTCATTAAGAACCCTGATTCGTATACTCTGCTTGTTAAATAACCTATCAAGTCATAACATGTCCCTTTCAGAAGCGAGACTCAATTTTTTTATGTCTATAGGGACGATGATATGTATAATAAATATGAAGGTAGGTTTAAAGTTTATAACATTGCACAAAGTTGTACTGTTTTTCGTCAATCATAAAATTTTCGGTATTTGCGAAAGTCTTAAAAGTAACGGATTAATTAAATCCTGTCGTTCTCATCGTGTTTACGTGCATGGCTCTCACTGTAATCGAAATTCACCCTCGCCTCGGAAAATCCAATAAACTAACTGTATATTCACCGTCTTATTTGAAGAGATGCGTGTGAATCAATTAAATCACGAGGAAGTGTAATTTACTTAATTGACAAAACTTGGGAGAACGCCTAATGCGTGTTGACTAAAATTAAATTGAGCGTTAACAGATTCATTTTATGTCGATAAAGTCAACATCAACAGGTAATAAACGACATTTAGAGGCCTGATATAAACGCCTATCGAGTTATGGTGGATCATTTATCGTTAAATTATATCGCGTAATAAATTTAATTTAGTTCCTCTCTGTTTTCCTCAATATCTCTCTCACGTTTTGGACACTATGGTTTAAAGTTTCGAAACACGAAAAATATAATTTTAGCGTTTAAAATTGAGTTAAGTTTTTGTACAGACATTTGGAAAGGACGTATCTTCTCATCTAATTGAAATCGATACAAATTCCAATTAGCGTGGGATTTCTGAAGACACGTATTCTTGTACAAAAACACGGAAACACACGTACAGAGACCATCCAATTGAGCTAGAGATTTGGAACCTTTGGCGATATATCCAGAGAAATGTGCATTTTACGGCCTTAATCGAAGGAAGAATAGACCCAAGGGAGCGAGTACTGATACTTTTGATTCCATACTATTTTCATGTACATTACAAGATATTAAAAGGATTTCTATATATTAATTATTTCAAGTAACTAAACGTAGTCGGTTTTTGTATCTTTAATATTACTGTTACAGAAGATGTTTCACAGTGTTTGGATTTTTGTATCTCTAGCGGTTCCACAGACTTATACTTGATACGAAGAGAGTCTGAAAAGTTTCCAGCTTAACATAGAAACAAGTATTTTTGTTAAATTCAGTTTTACTTTTAAACATTTTCAGATTGTAAGTTTATATAATTTTCCCAGCCATACACCTATTCCTTTAATACCTCTAAATAATAGTTAGTAGCTGCTGCCCTCCAAATGGAACTTTTAGAATAAGAAACAGAAAAATGTCACCTGGGATCAGATCTGGTGAATACGTTGGGTGGTCGATCAGTAAGAGTTGAATGTGAGAGTGCGTGGTCTCGGCGGAACAAAACCTTCTTTTGCTTTAAATGTGACCATATTTCCGTAATTCCTGTCTTCAGCTTGTCAAATGTATTTAAATGTAAATGATATTCAGTACGCGCCGTTATTGGGTTCTCTCTTTCAAGATAGTCAGTCAACGTTACTCCATAGCTTCCCAAAAAGCAGTCACCATCACTTTCTCGACGGGTGAAAGAGTTTTGCCTCCTTCGGAGTCGATAAATCCTTCGCAGTGAACTATATCGACTATTTCTCAGTTTCAGGAGTATAATAGTGCATCCAATTTTTATTTACAGATCGGCGCCAAAATCTCGACCTATTTTTCTTCAACTGCTACGACAGGACTTTGGAAATGTTCTTTCGAATGCGTTTTTGATCCTGAGTAAGCAATACGCGTTTAACTTTTTCTTGCCCAAATCTTCAATCAATATATAACGTACATCAGTCTATACGGTTTTTGCTGACTTTTAAATCTGACTTGTTATTGGGTGTGCTGAATCCAAAAATCATACTGCGTTTTGAAGAACTACTAAGGGCGACTAAGTTTCTGAGTACTTATATAAAGAAAGTATAAAATTATAGCAATTTATTTATTTAAAAACGACAATTAGATATATAAATAATTATGTAATACATGTGTTTCAAAAAGAATATACGTATTTCGACTGCATATATTTATTAAACTTTAAGACATATGAATATGAAACTTTACACGCATATTTACGAACCTTTCAAGTTCAGATTACAGATGTTCAATATGTCCTTCATCAGCGTCACGAACAATACTCAAATTCCTCCGATACTCGCGCTTCGTCACTCTCCTTGACGGCCAATCCAACGGTTCGGTAGAGTTTGATTCAGACATTCACTCAGTTGGCGACTCCCGTGAAGGGGTACCCCGTCTTGTTGCAACATGAAGTTGTCTTCGTGCAGCCTTGGAAATAAACAGTTTTGTAACATAGCGAGATACTGCCGACCGTTAACCGTGTTTCTATCAAAGAAGAATGGGCCCTAAACAGAGGATCGGGATATCGCACAAAACACATTGATTTCAGGCGAATCCCGTACATGTTCAATGGCTGCATGTGGGTTCTGTAGACCCCAAATTCGAACATTGTGGTTGTTCGTGCAACATTTTCTTCAGAAACACGAGGGCGGCCAGAGCTCTTTCCTTTACATACACATCCTGTATCTACAAACTGTCGATACCATCTGCATATTCCACCCATTCGGAGGATCAATTTTGTAGCTCAACCTGAAACGTCTTTGCATTGTAATCACGGAATTGCACTTCGCAAACTCGAGAACACAAAATGATTTCTGCTGCGGAGTAGCCATTTTAAACATACGACGGTTACCAAGAAAAACAGAAGACAACTGACATCTAGCGGCTATTAAATAAACTAGACTATGTATTCGTTTCTCCAATAGCCAAGCCGAGGCGCAGCGATCGATAGTTTAGACAAAATAATATTTTTTATTATGTATATTCTTTTTGTAACACGCTGTATTTAGTACAAACTACAAGAGTATTTATACAATGTTTCATAGAACAGATTCTTAAACGTAATTAGGTTTACGAAGATATACCCGCAGTGATTATTGCCCATGGTACCGTAAATAATTTGTTTATATGCTTCGAGAGAGAAAAGTTTTCCATTGAAAATAAAAAGGGACTTGAAGGACTAGTTTTTGTCTCCTCGCGAGTGTGTTGAATCTTGATCTGAGGTGAGCAAGGGTGAAAGGGTTATGCTCAGTTTTAAAAAGATACTGGCTTGTTATCATAGGCATCATTCAATATTCCAGAAATATCGATAAAATGGAGGAACTCTGACTCTCCAAGGCCCAAGAAGATCCGCGAACAAAAAAAGTTAATGCTTCAATTTTTCAGGATTTATTTGCTAGATTAGAGGAAAGTAATCATTGAAGAATATTATGTGACATCACTGATTAGTCAACGAGAAAAAAATTAGGAAAAAACACGCGAAAAATTGTCCAAAAGTGTTTTCTTCTTTCAAGGCAATACGTCTTCGCACATATCACAGACGGCACCGGAAAAAATTCTTGACTTACGATTAGAATTACCTAAACATTTACTTGATTCACTTGATCTGGCTTCAGATTACCACCTTACGTAAAAGGTCATAAATTATCTACCAACGAAGAGACAACTACAGAAACTGTAGATATCTGATACCTATAGGAAGAATAGAAATGTTTTTGAAAGGACTAAATTGACTGCAGGTTTCTTGTTCTAAATGAATTAAGTTAAAAGGAAATAATAATGATAATAAATATTTATTGTCGAATATATAGAACCCACTTAAGAACAATATAATTATATTATATTGAAAATAGTACAGAACTATACATGAATAAAAGTAAATAGTACACAATGCTTTAATAATACTGGTGAATACGATTTTTGCTGATTTTTAAATGAGACTTGTTCTTGGGCGTGCTGAATCCGAAAATCATACTGATTTTTACGCATCACGTCAAAATTTGGATATATATCATGTCCTGCTTTTTGAAGAATTACTAAGAGCGACACAGTTTTTGAGAGCTGATATAAACAAAGTACAAAATTATAACAATTTATTTATTTAAAAACGACAATTGCATACATAAATAATTACGTAATAGTTAGTACAAATTACAAGAGTATTTATACAATGTTTCAGAGAATAGATTCTTGAATTACTTTCTGCTGTACTATCTATTTTGGTAATCCCTTTTTTTCATATACTATGAATAATCTAACAGTAGTCGGCCATCATATGAGCAGTCTTCCTTGGTACCCATGGTTTTTAAAACTTGATAAAATCTTTCACCTGTTTTTAACTAATTTTGATACGGTGATTTCAAATATTTAACCCACTTTTCCCTATCACGTTAGATCTTTCCCCTATCGTATGTTTTCTGTTTTGCTCATTTGAGTGTCATAAATGTGATGCTTAAATGGTTCGAATTGAAAAACATTCCAAATACATTTAAGTCGTTAGTATAATGTGCATGTAATTTATAATTATGCCCCAACCGCTTGGCCTGCAACATAAGTATAAAACTTCGTTTCTTACATAGTCATCTTGACAGATACCCCGAAAGTTTAGGTGCTGCAAGCGATGAACAAGGCAATCAGCAAAAAAAAATATATATTAAAAAATATTGCAAAAAATAAAACAAATTGGTAATTTATCCGAGAAATTAAGAAAATAGCATAATACAAACTAAAACTAATAAAAGAAATAAATATATTTGTAGGGTATAAATGAGAAAAGAAAGTTAATAGAAGACGAAAGCATATTTTCTCATTTTCTTCCCATATGTGCAAGTGGTACTATGATAAACATTAGTTCGAACAAATTTAATTAAAGAAAGTATCCGATGAGTGTTGTGACTAGGAACGACAAAAGAGACCTAAGTAAGCAGAGATGGGGAATTAATTTTACTATTTTCGAGTCGAATTAGGAATTTCATGCCACCTAAATCCCTTCGAGAAGTCAAGGAGCGGAAATTATAGCGTAAAAGAAATAAATTACAGTCTCTCCCTTGAGACGGGTAGACGCTATCAATTTTATAACTTAAATATTTGAAAAGTTTCTTTTAAATTCTTTTAAGGACAAGCTGCTGATAAAGTTAGTGTGAGTACCAGATAGTCGAGGCATATTCAACTTTTGAATACATTTTCTCTTTACCGCGTTCAGAACAAGGTTTTAGATGTTGAAAAGAAATTAGAACATTATTTACAAGATCTATTCACGAAGTTGAGTGTTCGAGAAGCTGAGTTACAGAGCTTGCCGTTAAGCAATGTGGTTAAAAAATTTGGAGCAGATATCAAAAAGAACACCTAAGTCCATTATCGAATCGTGTATGAATAATATTGACGTCTTGAAATTTGACAGAATCCGAGAAATACGCAATTTTTTAAAAAATTTTCAAATAGTCCACACAAGCTAGAACATCCCCACGTATCATGGACAGCCGCTCATTGATGTAAATATTAAATTGAAGAAATCCCAATTTAGGGCATTGTAGTACGCCCGAAGACATTGTAAAAGTGTTCGAGATGAAACCATTGTAAGATACATAGCAAGTTCGATTGCTCAAATAAGAAACAATCTAATGACGGACTGCGGAAGAAAAACTGAGAGACATCATCGAAATTAGTAATGAGTGGTTAACAGTGTCAAACGCCTTCGCAAAATCAGTATAGATCACGTAAATTTGTTAACGCTTGTACATGCAAATATTGACCAATTATGTTATTTCAGTTAAATTAGTCACCATCGAGCGATCAACCATAAACTAATGCAGATGTATTCCGACTCAGTTTAAAAAACTTTGGAAATTATATTGAATAATAAACTATTTAGAATTTTACTTGCTACGCTAATAAGATTCTTGAGAGACCAACATAAGTAGAACATAATTCATCATTCGCTATTGGCACAATTTAAGGAAAATGGAGATGATTTTCTGCAATATATTGTGACTGCCGATGTAACCTTGTCACATTTCTTTACTCCTACAAATTAGTAGGCTAGACGTAATTGCAACATTTTTCGTTTCCAAAATCAAAGTTCAAGATCTAGGTAGGAAAATGATCACCTTACTTTTTATGTAAGGAGGCATTTTACACATAGATTTTCTGTAAAGCCTTGCCTTACATAAAAAGGGCAAAATTTCTTAGTTTCTTACAGAGTAGCACTTGTTTTCGTGGCACTGCATATACCATAGTTATTATTCCTTATGTATATATATCCTTATCTATTCTGTGTTTAGTGGGGAAGATGTTTCACTCTGATGAAGATGTCGAATCTATTCGAGAATAGATTTGATGTACATGTAACTTAATTCCGTTTGCTAATTTCTGTATAGTTATTGAATTATAGATTTAATTTCAACGCTGCTCATACTAATATGTTCCAGTTCTGTTTCAAAGGAAGTTTTTCGAAAAACCATGAAAAAATTTTTCAGAATGTCAGTTAGACGATTCAACTCCATCTCTATAATAATCCTTCGGTTTTTCAATTGATTTATTGACTATATGATAAAAAATAACTGAACTGATAAATATTATTTTTGCTTCTATATTTTTTACTAATTGATTAAACTTAATGTTCTAATATGTCAAATAAGATAACGCTACTATTATTATTACAAAAAGAATAAGGCATAAAAATAAATACAGACATTTTTCGCGTGCGCATTATTTACATTCGAATAACCGGGATTTACTATAGTGAAAAGGAAACAGTAATGTTGACTAAAATGTACAAATTACAACGAACAATGTAGAAACCGCATTCAGAAGTTGTACTAACTTAGATTAATGCAGGGGTAAATACAGCAAGAGAAGTATAAAATTTAACGCGGACGGGAATTTGAAATGACTCCGCGTAATGATGTGGTTTTAACAAGGAAAGGAATCGCACGAGTCTGGGTTGATAACAACTGAAAGGAGTACGTCTATATAATGGAACAGATTTGAATAAATAATTTGACGAAAGGGAGCGTTCAGATATGGGATGGTAAGGGAAAAATATTAAATTTTAATATATGTACATCGCCCAAAGCAATTAGTGGATAGCTTACTTGTTATTGAATAGTTTCAGATCTATGCAAATAATTTAGATTCAGGATGTTCCCTAGATTATGAAGTTAGCTTATAATTGGTTTTGACCCCTAAGTAGTATAATGCTTCGAATTTCTGTTTTAACTAAATATAAGTTTTTTTTCCAATTCCTTTCATTATATTGATTAAGTAGGTGGATATAGAATGTCGAATAATTAAACGCGCGACATAATTAAAAAGGTTGTGTGGAAATGAAAAATAATAACAATAATCAATACAAGCATAGTTAGGAAAAGTATTTTAGAGTGATATGTCACACGGCTTACTTCAGGGAGTAAATGTTATTCTCTATCAAACAATAAAGTTTGAATCGCAACCTAAATTGAAATTAGAGGAAATAAAACTAAATTAAAAGTTATAAAAAATTAAAAAGAATTATCCAGAAAACCAATTACGTGGAAGTTTGTTCGTAGAATGTGTGCTTAAAGTCTAAATTTATGAACGAGAAATGTCACCAATAAGGAAATTTTTTATTTCAAATATTTGTGACAGCAAAAAAATTGTTCCAAGTTATTAATAGTAAAATCGATATATAAGAAAGAACAATTTAAAACACGAAAAAAATTTTAGAATGTAAAGGGTGTTTCAAATTTCGCGATTTTTTTTAAAGTTCAAATAAAACACATAATTCGGATTCATTTTCAAAAACTTTTTATTAGTAATTGAAGTATCAGTTATGATATTTATATGCGAAAAATAATATCTGCCAAATGGCCTTCTCTTGCAGCTCCACAAACGTACACTCTTTTGTTAAAATTTTCAATGACATTTTGATATAATTGAGGCTCTATCTCACCAATGACACGAATAATTTCATCTTGCAAAGCAGGAATTGATTGTGGATTATTTTTATAAACCTGACTTTTCACAAAAAATCAAAGAAAATAGTCTAACGGTGTCAAATCACATGATCTTGGTGGTCAATTAATATCAACGTTTCTTGAGATTACACGTCTAGGAATTTTTTCTCTCAATAAATCAATTGGTTCGTGCGCAAAGTGAGGTGTATCGGCATCCTGTTAAAACCATATATCCTCTAGATTAATATTCATTAATTCAGGCCACGAAAATTCGGTTATCATCCGACAATATCCATCATTGACAGTTACAGCTTCACCAGCAGCATTTTCAAAGAAGTAATGTCCAATTACACCACCTGACCACAATGCACACCAAACAGGAACTCGTTTAGGAATAATGAATGATCATAAATAATTCGTGGATTTTCCTCACCCCAGATACGGCCAACCAAGTTCAAAATGTGCCTCATCGGAAAACATTATTTTTTGAGAAAAATCAGCTGGTTGTTCATTGATGAAATTGACAAATGAACGACGTTTTAAATGATCTAATTGCTTCAGTTCCTGTGTTATTTGAACCTTATATGTCTTCAGAGTTAATCATTGTGCAAAATACGCCATGTTGTTGATCTACTAAGTCCAAGTTGTTGTGAACGTCGTCTAATGGACATTTCAGGATCTTCAGCAACACTTTCACGAACTAAACCAATATTTTCTTATGAACGACCACTACGACCGTTTGTTTCACTTTTTTGATCTTCCACGGAACCCGTCTCTTGAAATTTTTTAATAATTCGACCAATAGTGCTTTCAGACGGACGATTATGTAAACCATAACATTCACGTAATTTTCTAAAAACTCTTTTCACAGAACGCTGATTTTCATAAAATAATTTAACAATTTGAACGTGTTGTTGTACCGCGTACGAAGCCATTTTTATAAATGTCATACATCACACTTTTTAAATGCCCACATGCCCAGACAAATTCAGTGCGCCATCTATATTTTATTTGTTCTGAAAGAGAACCGCGCAATTTGAAACGCCCTTTGCATGAAAAGTGTAACCATGGGCGTTCTAACAATAAATAAATGGAGTATAATATTTTAAACTCTACTTAATAAATAAGGTTAAACAATACTCCAGGCCAGGTAACCGACGACAGACCCGAAGAGGGACGAACGCGTGTACGTGTTGGCGATAGCTTGTATTACATCAGCGACGCGAAGTTGCCTTATAAAATTGGATTGTTAATTGCGAGGTGTGTGAATATATTTCATCTTTTTTAGTTAGAATATACGGGAACTAAAATTCATTTTATAATTGCACATATCCAGTCTTACCGGCGCCATCTAATATCTAAGCACAATCGCTTCAAATATATTGGTTTTAATAAGCGAACGCTTAACCATGCTTGAGAGTGAATGTAATTTTGTTGCAGTTGAAAGTTATCTTGCAGAAATTAATATCTTATTTGTGAATTTGTGTTAAAATAGTTAACTAAATGTGGTGCAACTTGGGAAGAAATTGGTATGGGTTAAATTATTGTTATCATAGTTGGCTGCGCATGAGTTTATGCTTTTCGCCATTAATAATAGGATGTCGGGGTATATCGAACTGGATAAGGGGGTTGAGTTTTTTACCATTGTGCATATCACATGCACAATGGTCCTTCAATTCCAGCTATCACAGCTGGAATTGAAGGAATTTCTTTTGATAATATTGACCTTGCTGCTGAGGCACCAGTATTATGTAGTGCTTTTTGCTGACTGCATACTATTTACCATTGACTGCATTGTACTTGCTTGTAAATCGGTAGCTAATTAAAGAATTTTCTTTTAGATGAAAAAATAACAAAACGTAAGACAATGGAAGATTATGCAATATAACAAGTAATAATGATAATAATTTTTTGTACATACCTAAACAGGGCAAATTCTAGGGAAAAATAAAATCAAAATTACAAAAGCGATTCGACCTAACCTTTGTCCATAAAAATACTAAAAAAAAATAATATATGTAAATAAAAATTTGTGAAAACATATATGTATTTCTAAACATTGTATTTTTTAACGTGTCTACAAGGAAAAACTTTACCTTTTTTTGTCGAGACTTGAGTCGAGACGACATTCTCCAGACATAGAAATGCACCCCCGAGCAAAAGCATAGAACAGCCAACTTCATTATTTACGCATTTGCGTATAAATAATGCATTTGCTTTAACTTTTCCTTCTCCAAAAACCTGGCATAACAGGATACTTATATGCGATATTTATTTAATGTCAAAATCCTTAACCAGATTACATCGCCCAGGTATTCCATGGATACGATAATAATAGTTGTATTTTCATTTGAAATTGTACAATATTACGATACAGGCACATTAAGAAAAAGAAATCAAAAAAGATAAAATTTATTGTAAAAGATTCTAATAGGACTCTAAACACATTTCACTTACATAACTATGAATAATACGATAGCGTATGAAGGGTACATGTGCATAAAAAGCAATTGTCACAAATTGCTCGTTTTAGCTAAGACTGATATAAATTTACTTTTTTTATTGTAAACGCTTCGGATCTTTTGAACTCTGTTGATTAAAGGATTTACCTTGGGCATTATCTACAAAAACTACACGTGCTATGAATAATATTTTTGAAAAACAATTGTAAACACTTTCTTAAATAGTTGAATTTGATGGAGCCTGTGGTTGATTGACTTGATCAATAAGGTTGATATATAACCCCTTTCCACAATTAACTATTTGTAAATTCTGTATACGCATTTCGACAACCAAGTTGTCATCATCAGCAGATAATTTCAAAGTGTCGCACCTTGTAAAACACGGCGAAGAAATTGTACGAAAAATACACTCCGTACGCGATCCGCACCGTTGCAAACCAAGATGTACACTGTCGACAGTGTACATCTTGGTTTGCAACGGTGCGGATCGCGTACGGAGTGTATTTTTCGTACAATTTCTTCGCCGTGTTTTACAAGGTGCGACACTTTGAAATTATCTGCTGATGATGACAACTTGGTTGTCGAAATGCGTATACAGAATTTACAAATAGTTAATTGTGGAAAGGGGTTATATATCAACCTTATTGATCAAAAAAAAAAAAAAAACTTTCTTAAATACTTGAAAACGATTTACCCAACCTCTTCGGCTTAATCCTGAGAGA